>BROE01000008.1:7878537-7914932 GCA_036571765.1 Plecoglossus altivelis | reverse complement strand
CCCCCCCACCCCCTCCAGCAGACCCAGGCGGTTGCTACCTGCTGAAAGTTTAACCAGTGTTGTCGGCGGGGCTCGCGTTTAATTCAGGCCGCGGTGAGATTTTAATGGCGAGTCGGGAGGTTTTAAAAGGCTTTTTAGCTTTTCTGTTTCACGCTCCGAAGCTCCCCTTTCCGGCCGTTTTAGACGGAACAGCCTCCTTCTCTTTCAGTAGGGCTACTCTCTCTCGCTAAGTCTGGCGCGCGCGCGCTCGCTAAAATCTTAGAGTGCCGTTCCCTCTAGCGACTCAATATTTTAGAGGGCCTCAGTCGTGCTGCGCTCGACTGCCACACCTGAAATACCTCTGAAATGACCCAGTTCCACCCGAACAGACGCCTCAGCCGGAACATGTCGCGTTTGTGGCCTGTTGACACTTTGGCCCAGCACTCATCTGAGAAGTCACGGTCACCAGTCACACACCAGGTTCATCTGTGACGCTGACGTCCCCGACACGTCGAGGCCCGACGCCGACGGTCGAACGTGTTAAGAATGAATGTCAGACTAACCGCCAAACGGCCGGAGGTTGAAATGGGCGGCGGAGCGTTTGCTCAGGGGGCAAATGTCAATCGCCGGACGGTATTTTTGGAAACGGGCCCAGCGCCAATCCAAACTGGATTCTGGAAAAGGTGTTAACGTTTGACTGCGAACGGAACAATCCGGCGGTTTAATGCTAAACGTGGGGAGAAGGTGTCTGGGGCGGAGGAGGGAGCGCACGTCTGAACAACAGAGAGAGAGGGGGACACGGATTCCTGGGCGCCTTCGCAGAGCCATTGAATTATCCATGAAGTTCTCGCGGTGCGAAGAGTACGTTCTTGGGTTCGGGGGTACTGTTTTTGAGCTCGTGGGGGGGGGGGGATTTGTGTCTTCCAGAGCGTGTGGGCTGGAGCCGGGGTGTGTGTTGTGTGTGTGTGTGTTTACGTACGTCAGCCACACACTCTCTCTGTCTCTTTCTCTCAGCGTGTCAAGATTTGTATTAAGCAGAAATGTTTCTCTGTCCATCTCTTTCCTACCCCCCCTTCTCTTCCTCTCTCCTTTCCCTCTCTTCCTCTCTCTCTTCCCTCTCTCTTGCTCTCTCTTGCCTCTATCTCCCCCTCCCCTTATCCCACCACACTCTTCCTACATCTCTCCCCCTCTCCCCTCTCCCCCCTGTCAGGTGGTACCATGGGAAGCTGGACCGGACCATAGCAGAGGAGCGTCTGCGGCAGGCAGGGTCCCCAGGCAGCTACCTCATCAGGGAGAGCGACCGCAGGCCCGGCTCCTTCGTCCTGTCCTTCCTCAGCATGACCAGCGTGGTCAACCACTTCAGGTCAGCACTAACACGCACACACACACGCGCGGACCTACCGGACAACGCGGATCCAACATTTCAACGCCGGCGGACGCTGGCTGCTTTAGAAGCAGCGGGCTAGCACGATGGCCTGAACGCACGCACACCGCGCAGCATGCACACAAACATACACACCACACACACACACACATGCAGAGCAGCGGCAAAACTTTGAGTTCACACAGATGTTAAAGAGTACATGGAACCTGCGGTTAGCGAGCGTGTGGGCGGCGAGGGGAAGGCGCTCTCTGACAGGGAGCGGTGCGAGCGGGGGCGGATCTGAGACCTGCGCCGAACGAGAGAAGACGGAGGCAACAATGCCCCGTGTCTTGTTACCCAGACAGACACAGACAGGACATCAGCCCAAGCTCCCCCCCCCCCTCTCCTCGCTGGCATTCCACATCCCACCAGACACTCATGTTCGCTCCCATTAGCCCCACAACAGCGCTCGCCCACGCGCGACACCTGGACTCAAGCTCTGCGTTCCTCCTCCTCCTCTCTTGTCTCGCTCTCCTTCTCTGTCTCATTCTCTCTCTCGTCTCCCGATTGTCGTCTTGGCGTCTCTCTCCTCCTTTCTCCCTCCCTCCCTCTCTCTGTCAGTTCATGAATCTCCAACCCAACAAAGTGACGCAGCGATCCAGCACCAGAGAACCCTCCCTCCCTCTCTCGCTCGCTCGCCCAGCCTTCCCTCACCCCCCTCATCCAGACCTGTTGGTTAGGCGCAGCCAATTGCGAGGAGGTGACATCATCCCCTCCCCCACTCCCCTTGGCCAGACTGGAAACCCAATCGGCCGGCGGTCTGGGAGGAGACCTTGTGCAGCGAGGTCGCAGGAGCGGCGAGGTCGCAGGAGCAGCGAGGATGCAGGAGCAGCGAGGATGCAGGAGCAGCGAGGATGCAGGAGCGGCGAGGATGCAGGAGCAGCGGGGTCGCAGGAGCGGCGAGGTCGCAGGAGCGGCGAGGTCGCAGGGGCAGAGAGGTCGCTCCTCGCAAAGGGGAGACGTCCTTGAACAGAGAGCGAGCAGGGTCATTTACTTCAATCACAGATCCACTCAACAGACGAGCAGGGATTTAGGATTATAGACTTCCTCATTGCTGGCTGGCTGGCTGGCTGGCTGACAGGCTGGCTAACAGGCTGGCTAACAGGCTGGCTGACAGGCTGGCTGGCTGGCTGGCTGGCTGACAGGCTGGCTGGCTGTCTGGCCGGCTGGCTGGCTGGCCTGCCTCACCGACGATACCAACCCCAGTGCCAGCCAATCACGTCACCCTCATCGTTTCCTGGAACAATTTCAAGGAGCTCATCTGAAGCACTGAAGAGACTATTATCTGATGAGTCATGGGCGTTTAGTGCATGTCTGCCTTTGTTTCATGGATCTCAAGGCAATACCCCATATTTTATGGCCCGGCTGTCCTCTTTCCTCTCGAGTGCTCTCGGCGCACGCAGTATTTTGGTAGCGCAGGGCAAGGCTTTGACCGCGATTGCGTGCCTCTCCGCAGCGTAGCCTTATAGAGAGAGAGAGCGAGGGAGAGGGCACGTTTTCAAATACACTTGATTGTCACAATGTAATTACCCGTGAAGAGGATCCTGACTGTGTTTTTTCACCTGACCCCCCCCCCTTCCATCCCCCCCCCCCCCCCCTGCAGGATAATCGCCATGTGCGGAGACTACTACATCGGCGGCCGGCGGTTCTCCTCTCTCTCGGACCTGATTGGTTATTACAGCTACGTGTCGTGCCTGCTGAAGGGAGAAAAGCTGCTGTCCCCGGTGGCGCCCCCGGAGGTGAGGCCGAGCGCCGCGCACGCCGACGCCCACCGCCTCACACTGCGGTCCCACAGCTCCTCTTTTTGTTCCTGTAGGCCACGGTCTCTAACGAGGAGCGGGCGGGGGGAGGGGGGTGTGGGGCGGGGAGGTCTTGTGTGGGGGGGTGGGGTGGGAGGGGGTGGGGCGGCAAACCCCCTAATGAACGCGTGGAGGTGCTTGAGGCTGGAAAGATCTTTTGATGGATGTTGAAGAGAGGAGGGGAGGGGGAGATGCCAATTACTGCCACACTTTGGCGACAAGGACCTCGCATATTGCTCGATCCTTCGGCCTGTGGGGGTATTTCCTGTGTCATAAAACCTCTTGGTGTGTGTGTTTTCAGCCCGTAGAGGACAGGAGGAGAGTGAGAGCCATCCTTCCATACACCAAAGTACCAGATACCGATGAGATCAGGTGAGCTCTACGTCTCAGGTCACATTGCAGAGTTTGAGTTTACGTCTTTTCTCTCGGCGGTGCTCAGTCTCTGGAGTCCCTGGCCGTTTGCTTCAGTCTCTGCTGGTTTCTGGCCCTACGTTGCCTTACGCATGAGCGAGCGGAATCAGCGCGCCGCATACCTGCGGGGGGAAAAAGGAAGTAGCCATTCCTCTTCCCCCGAACACCAGGGATGGCGTGGCTGGACTCCTTTCGGAAACATGCACGCCATCCTCCCAGACGCGAGAAACGTCCGTCTGAGGCCAAGCGTTCCCTCGGAAACGCGGCCCGCTGTCTCGTTGAGCGCAGGCTCGCGTCTGGGAGTCTGCTGGCAATCAAAAGGCTGTTTATCGCAGCTCTGAAGAGACCCCTGCTGGCAGAGTTTGGGTACTGCAAGAGCCCCAACCGACGGAGTTTGAAGCTTTGAGCAAGATTTGAAGATTTGAGCGGTTCCTGGCTATAGAAAAGTCCTCGATAATTTGAACTCTAACCTCCCTCCTTGTCATCCCCCCCCGCAGCTTCCTGAAAGGGGACATGTTTATCGTTCACAATGAACTGGATGACGGCTGGATGTGGGTGGCCAACGTCCGCACGGAGGAGCAGGGCCTCATCGTGGAGGACCTGGTGGAGGAGGTGGTGAGTTGTCCTGCCTCTGGCCCTCACGTCACCCTGGCCCTCAGGTCACCCTGACCCTCAGGTCACCCTGGCCCTCAGGTCACCCTGACCCTCAGATCGCCCTGACCCTCAGGTCACCCTGGCCCTCAGATCACCCTGACCCTCAGGTCACCCTGACCCTCAGGTCACCCTGGTTCTCAGGTCACCCTGGTCCTCAGGTCACCCTGACCCTCAGATCGCCCTAGTCCTCAGGTCACCCTGACCGTCAGGTCACCCTGACCCACAGGTCACCCTGACTTCTTTTGGCCTACGCGGTTTAGAGACACGATGAGATAACGGCATCTGCATTTTCGTTGTTGACGATTGGGCTCGATTCTCAGTGGGATGTGTTTGGTTTGCAGGGCCGGGAGGAGGATCCACACGAGGGGAAGATGTAAGTTCTGAGCATGCTCACTAAAGAGGGGGGAACGAGGAGACGTATCCATCATCCAGCTGTCCTTTGACGTCCTCACGGACGGTCTGAAAGGCGCGTTCCTATTTCGTTTGTCTTTTTCATCTGTCGTTCTGCATCTCTCTTGCTTCCCCCCCCGTGTCTCCACCTGCTTCTGCTCCACAGCTGGTACCACGGGAAGATCAGCAAGCAGGAGGCTTACAACCTGCTCATGACAGGTACGGCTCCCCTCGGGGCCCGTCGACATCCACCTGTCCCGTCCTCCGCGTCACCCCCGGCGCGGATTTCAAACATCTCTCTCGCTCTCTCTCTCTCTGTCTTCGTCTCTCACACGCACTCCTTCTGTCGCTCTCTGTCTCCAGTCGGCCAGGTGTGCAGTTTCCTGGTGCGTCCGTCTGACAACACGCCCGGAGACTACTCCCTCTTCTTCCGCACCAATGAAAACATCCAAAGGTTTAAGATATGCCCCACCCCCAACAACCAATACATGATGGGGGGGAGGTACTACAACCGGTACGTGGCCCACTCAGCCTTTCACGGCCCATCTTTCAACCGGCCGCCACGTCGGAATAACGCCAGCCGGTAGCGTCGTAAGTTGAGACTCTGCGTTTTTCTTTTCCTGTTTCCCGGCAGCGTCGACGACATCATAGACCATTATAAGAAGGAGCAGATCGTGGAGGGATACAACCTGAAGGATGCTGTGTCCGTGCAGGTGAGCCAGGGTCCTGACGCCCGGGGGAAGGGGGGGGCGGAGCTGCGGTGTCGTGGCGTTCAGTCGTAATCGCTGAGCTTTGTGGCTTTCCAGCACCAGGAGCAAGTCCTCTCGGACTACGTGGACGGGAAGGAGATTTACAACACTATCAGACGGAAAACGAAAGACGCTTTCTACAAGAATATCGTCAAGAAAGGCTACCTCCTCTTCAACAAAGGTCTGTCCTGCGACCTTCCTATCCGCGATTCCTTCCCTACCCCCCCTTCCTGCTTCCTCACGCTCAGCGTCTCTCTGTCTCTCTCTCTGTCTCTCTCTCTCTGTCTCTCTCTCTGCGTCTCTCTCCCACCAGGCAAAGGCAAGCGATGGAAGAACCTGTACTTCATCCTGGAGGGTAACGACGCCCAGCTCATCTACTTTGAGAGCGAGAAGCGAGCCACCAAACCCAAGGGGCTGATTGACCTGAGCGTGTGCTCCGTCTACGGCGTGCACGACAGCATGTTTGGCAGGTGAGACGGGGCAGCTGGGGCCGCCGCCGCCGAGCGCGTGGGGGCGGGACGAAGGACGATGTGAACCGGTCTGCTCTGGTCTTGTCTTGCAGGCCAAACTGTTTCCAGATTGTGGTGCAGCACTTTAGCGAGGAGCAGTACATCTTTTACTTTGCAGGGGAGACTCCTGAACAGGCTCAGGTTTGTACGGACCTTTCTCTGTGTCTCTCTCTCTGTCTCTGTCTGTCTCTCTCTCTCGTGCACTCACTCAGACACACGCACGCACACGCACCGTCTCCCCTTGTCGGTAAGGTTCACGCTGATCGGGGCAGCTCGGTCTCACCACGCTCTCCGTCTCTCCCCTCGGTCTCCCCGCCCGGTCCCGACAGGACTGGATGAAGTGCCTGCAGACGTTCTGCAGCAACCTCCGCAAACCGACCCAGCCCACGCCCAACAAGAGACTCAGACAGGTAGGCGCCCGCCCGTCCGCCGCCCTCGCACCACGCGCACCTCACGGCCGATCAGAGAGTCATCCCTGTTGTGCGTGTGCGTGGCGCGTCAGGTGAGCAGTCTGGTCCTGTACGTGGAGGAGGCCCACAAGTTGCCGGTCAAGCACTTTGCCAGCCCCTACTGCAACATCCACCTCAACAACGTCCAGGTGGCCCGGACGCATCCTCGAGACGGCCAGAACCCCGTCTTCACTGAGGAGTTCATCTTTGAGTGAGTGCCGACCCCGAGCGCGAGGGCTTTCGGAGGGTGGAAAGCAGGGTTCAGTCTGACCGTTGTGTTTTGCGTCTCTTCTGGCAGCGACCTTTCCAGCGAAATCAACAGGTTCGAGATCAGCCTGTGCAACAAGACGAAAAAGAGCAAGGAGTGCGACATCCGTGAGTCGTCCCACCCGCCTCTCTCCTCCCGCTCGGTCCCAGCGCTCCCGTTTGCCGATTCACAAATGTCTTTTCTCTCCCTCACTCCCTCCCTGTCCCTCCCTCCCTGTCCCTCCCTGTCCCTCCCTCCCTGTCCTTCCCTCCCCACAGTGTTTATGCGCTGCCAGCTGAGCCGTCTCCAGAAGGGCCAGATGATAGACGAGTGGTTCCCTCTCAGCTCCTACGTTCCTCTGAAGGGCATAGAGCCAGGCAGCCTGCGGGTGAGAGCGCGCTACTCGGTGGAGAAGATTATGCCTGAGGAGGAGTACAGCGAGTTCAAAGAGGTGAGAAAAGAGCTCCTCCCCCCTGTGCAGACACACCCACGCACCGCCTCGCCAGACACACCTAAAGTTTCCCCGTTTGTTTCTCGTGGCCCTCCCCCCCAGCTGGTCCTGCTGAAGGAGTTCCACGTGATCTACGCTCTGGCCCACGTGTGCGGGCAGGACCGCACCCTGCTGGCCAGCATCCTGCTGCGCATCTTCAGACACGAGAAGACGGAGGCTCCCCTGCTTAGGACCCTGAACGACCGGGAGATCAACATGGAGGGTAGGACGCGCACGCACACACACACACACAATTTCAACACACCCCACAGGCGCACGTTGGCGAGTTGTACGGCACGTGACCGTTCCGTCCCCCCCTTGTCCCCCTTCCTCCGCAGACGAGGCCACCACTCTGTTTCGGGCCACCACGCTGGCCAGCACCCTGATGGAGCAGTACATGAAGGCCACGGCCACGCCCTTTGTCCACCACGCCCTCAAGGACTCTATCCTCAAGATCATGGAGAGCAAGCAGTCGTGCGAGGCATGGAGACAACCACACGCACGCACACATGCGATCTGTACACCTTTCCGTGTACACAGGTCGTTGCTTGTATAGAATAGCACCTTGGCTAGAAGGCGTTTGGCTTCACGTCCTCTCTGTCTCTCTCTCTCTCTCTCTGTCTCTCTCTCCTTCCCTGCGCAGCTGAACCCCTCCAAGCTAGAGAAGAACGAGGACGTGAACCTGAACCTGGCCCACCTCCTCAACATCCTGTCTGAGCTGGTGGAGAAGATTTTTATGGCTGCCGAGATCACAACACTGGATCTCGCACGTAGCACTCGAACACGGCGCACCGGACCCAGAAGGCCTTGTCCAGGATCTGCCTCAACTTGTTCTCTGGTCCCCCCCCCCACCTGTTTGTCCGCAGGACTCTGAGGTACATTTACGGCTGCCTGCAAAAGTCGGTGCAGCAAAAGTGGCCCGCCAACACCACCATGAGGACCCGCGTGGTCAGGTACGCGAGCGCCGCGCTACCGCCCCGGAAAAAGCCGGCCGCGCCCGTTCCCGGCGACTAACCTTTGACTTTGCCTTCCCCCCCCCCCAGCGGCTTTGTGTTCCTGCGCCTCATCTGCCCCGCCATCCTCAACCCGCGGACGTTCAACATTATCGCCGGTGAGTACCCCGGGAGATCTTACGGAGCGCGGTTCGAACGCTCCGCCCCCTTTAACGAGCCCGCCGGGTTTTCCCCTCCCTGTCGTCCTGTTCCCAGACCCGCCGTCTTCCACCGCGGCCCGCACCCTCACCCTGGTGGCCAAGTCTGTCCAGAACCTCGCCAACCTGGTGGAGTTTGGCGCCAAGGTACGGCCGTCGTCAACGCATGCGGCGAGGCGCTGCGGGGGGGAGAGGGGGGTTCTGCGGGGGTCACGTGGTGACTGTCCTCTGTCTCTCTGTCCAGGAGCCCTACATGGAGGGCGTGAACCCCTTCATCAAGAACAACAAACACAGGATGATCATGTTTCTGGACGAGTTAGGGGTAAGGGGGTCGCTCGCGAGCTCTGCTGAGACGGCTTTTCCGTGGCGCACCTGCGGCACGCGTTGGAATTGACCGAGCTTCTCCTCCTCCTTCCAGAACGTTCCGGACCTCCCAGACGTCACCGAGCACTTTAGGACGGACCTGTCCCGGGACCTGGCGGCGCTGCACGAGGTGTGCGCCACGCACTCGGACGAGCTCCGCATCCTGAGCAACGAGCGGGGGGCCCAGCAGGTTGGTCACAAGTCGTTCGTAATAGCGATGTGGAACATTCTAAAACGCGACCTTAAATACACTTGGAACAAACGGTGTCTCACACGGTCAATCGATCCACGCAGCCTCCTCTGTGATTGGCTGACCGTGCTCAGCGCCAGCTTGAAACAATACATCTCCATACCAATCGTCCCGCAGTTGTTGAACGGGGTACGTCTCCCCGATAAAGCCGCAGGTTAAATGGTCAACTGTCCTTCGTGCGGGTCATCGTCATTTGTCTGGGGGTCGTTGTCAGGCAACAACCCGCAGGTGCGCGCAAAGGGGCAGGCAGGACTGGGGGGATGGGGGGGCAGAGGGGAAGGGACAGAGAGGGGGGCATGTCCCCCCCTTCACACACACACCTCTGCGTGTCTCACCTCTTTCCTGCTCTCTCTTCTCCCTCTCCGCAGCACGTGTTGAAGAAGCTGCTGGCCATCACCGAGCTCCTGCAGCAAAAGCAGGCGCACTACGCCATGTCCAACAGCAACAGGTAGTACCGCGCGCCGGAGACGCGCCGCGGGACCCGGCATGCTCCACCCTCATCGTCGTGGCGACCCCTCCACCCGCCCTCCTCACGTCATCCCACTCTCATCATCCCTCTTCCACCCCCCAACACCACCCCGGCGGCAGCGGCGGCGGGATGGACCCGCCCAGGCGGCGCCCGCAGATGGCTCTCTCCCGTCTGCCTCTACAAAGTCCCGCCTTTCCGGAAGCGCTGCGTTCGCCGCTCCGCTAAATAAAGAATGAACAAACGAATCGCAACTGCTCTTTAAGTAGCCCGCATGTGTGTTCCGAGAGCGCGGGTTGCCAAAGTGTCCCCCCCCCCCCGCATGTATTCTGTCTAGTGTCGCCAAGCTACTCCCTGTTTTCTTACAACAACTGGATGGTGAGCGGTCGTGCTTTTTGGACCGGCGTGACCGTATCAAGTGCCCAGACTACTTTTACTTTTCTTTCTTTGGTTTGCTCCTTTTTCTTGCTTTGTATTGGACTTTGGACTCATTCTCGCGCAAAGTGTGCTTCTTTGGTTTTATATGAACAATAAATTCTCTTGCTGGAATCACGAGTGTATGATTGACGCCCGCTTCCGTCTGCTCTGCCTGGGACCAGACGCCCTTTTCTTGCCGTTCTCAGGGAGACCCGTGGTCGCAAGTCGCTCCTTTCAAAGTAGCCCGGTCCTGCTAAACAGGTATCAGTTCATTAAAGACGCTTGCTTGCTTGCTTCTAGGCAAAATATCTTTATTGTTTCACACACACAGACAGGCAGACAATACTCGCTTAGAACGGGGAACGTGAGCGGCGCGTCCCGTCTAGCTCTGGACCGACGCGTCCCTTACAGCAGGTCTTCGTCGGTCCACTCCTCCTAGTGTGAGATAAAGAAAAGCAGAGCATCAGCGCCTCGGGCAGACGGGCACCGCAGGACACAGTCCCAGTCCGCCCGGGTCGGAGACACGGCCGCGCCCTGCTCACCTCCTCGGTGGTCCGGGGCTCCTTTGCCACGTGGTCGTCGTCCTCGTACCCTCGTTTTCTTTTCCTGCGGAACAAAGCCGACATTATTATTTGGGAACAGTGCGCTCTACCTCCCTCCCTCCCCAACATCCCAACTATCACCCCGCACATTCCACCCTCCTCCCACCCAATGGTGCAGTCTAGAACCCCCCCACCACCACCACGTCACGTCTGTTCAACCCCCTCATCGATGCACCTCAGTAGTAACCTGCGTAGCGGGCTCCATAAGTCACGTCATCTGATAGCAGGTGAGGGGGAGGGGGGGGGGAGAGAGCGTTCTGCTCCGTGACGCCTTTACAGACCGGCATGCTGTGTGTTGCAGGACCGAGTGCACCATCATGTCGCTGGCCGCCGCCATCCAGGTGATGTGACCCCCGACCCACCAGCCCGCGGAGCAGACAGAGGGGGCCGCCGACGCGTAGCTTTCGGCGGGTTTTCGCGCCGTACGGATCGACCCCTGGCAGGCCTGCCCGGCCGGATCGGACTCATCTACCTGACGCCGAGTGGCGACCTGGACGCAAATGTCAAGAGGGGGGAAGGGGCGGGGGAGGACGCGGCGAATCCGAGCGGCCAAACCGTCAGGGAATCCAAACGCAGCACCCGAACAAGCCTTAACTCGCTTCCTGAACGAGAACCCACCGCGCTGCTACGCATCTTCCTCTTTACACCGCCCCGCCTCCAAACTCTCCCGTCTCCTTCCAACCTTACGCGCTTCACCGTTTGGACGCGGCCGCCACGCCGTGCCCACTTGTTCCGCCGTACCCTCGTGTCGTCGTCCCTCCTGATCTCTGACCTCAGACCTACGGCCAAGCCGCCTCCGCCACGCACCAACCCTGGTTCTTGCGTGAGGGCATCGCTCGCTTTTAGTTCCCAGCCGTTCCCACGCGCCAAAGAAAACGCCGACCTCGCCGACGCAAAGCGAGCGCGCGGCATCGCTGGACGCGTTTCCTTTGGTTCATTTTGGTCATTTTTATACCTGATTGTGCTAAACTTTGAATCTTTTACAAGTACCAGACCACTCTGGATCGACCTGGCTAAATAAAACTGTTAACGTGTACAATGTCTCAGTGACCATTCTATATCTAGTGCCAGATGGCCGTGACCGGCAATAGAGCTGAAGAAGAAAAAACAAAGCATAAAATGAAGTTCTCGGCAGCGTGTTGATTGTGTGTGAACACAAAGGGCCAGGATGAAAAAAAAAAAACATAGCGCTAGTCGGATGCTCGGTCTCCTTCTGCTGGTTTGGGATATTGTCACTAGAGAGAACCCACACTACATCACGTTTCTCGAAGACCACACACTCCGATAGTTGCACGCACTTTGCCACCAATTACAATATCACCACACATACCCATGGACTGGCCAGTCACATTTGGTCATCTTACAAATTCTATGGGAACTATCTATCACTAGTACATTCTGAGACCTATACATGGTTTATCAATGGCTAATAGGAACAAATTACCATATTTACTGTACACATAGCTCATTGGTTCTTATCCAAGTTCAGAGATGATGGAGGTATGGGTGTATCCTGCTGACATGTGGAGCATGTTGAAACTGTTAGTTGTAGAAACTTCAAGTCCAACCAATGCTTGACTATTGCCTTCAGCAAAGGGAGAACAGTTCAGACGGTACCCTACATGAGTAACAGCGACGGCCTCTCTATGTCAAAGCAGCCTGATGTAGATCTTATCCCGATGGGAGGCGGGTTATTTTTAAAGACTCTTGCGCCCAGCATGCGTATACTTCACCAGAAACAAATGTTACAGCTCAAGTGGTTCATCGAGAGAGCAGCGGCCCTTCTCGTCCCGGTAATTGATAACAAATGAATTTGTTATCTGGACGTGTTCTGACTCGGAATCTGCAGTGAGGAGCAGCAACTGCAGACGCCTTTTTAAATTCCCCGATTGTCATTCCAGTGAGAAAAGGGGGGAATATTTGTCGTACTGCATTCTCGTCAACAAACTGTCACTCACTCAGCAACCACAGGACAGGGACAGGGGCCAGTGACCCACTAGGAGCGAAGTGTGTGTGTGTGTAGTCAATATTGGCATTTGGTGGCTGCTTCGATGGGGGGTGAGTTAGACGCGAGGTGAAGCCTGCCACCCTGTGGCCAAACACGGTAAGTGCGGTCTGGGACGAGGGAGCAAGGACTCACGTCTCATTCCGTCGTACATCTTGGAGAGGGTCTCCTTGTCATCCTTCAGTCCCATGCACTCTGTCAGGTAGCTGAAACGGAACCACGCACGGGTTAGTTTGGCAAGAAATGACCGCAGTCAAGTTACCTTGGGGAAATTGGTGATAAAACATAATGTGTCTCATCTTTACTAAATGCACATTTTGGACTGTAGCAAGTTTTACTTTGACGCTGGGCCTAGGACCCAACATAGAACAAGGACTGGAAGGTTGCTAGCACTTTGCAGAAGGCGCGATTCATTAGAAGCCCTGTAACAGGATGCTATGAGACCCCCACACCGGCCCTGTTCGTGCATCGTAGGGGAGGGACGGAGGGGGAACGCTACCAGAACGGATAAGCACCTCGACGTTCGCCATCAGAGAAGGGTGAAATGCGGTACCTTCCAGAGACAGTCCTCCGCTCAGGATACGTGTGCCGAGCGCACCCCAACACGTACGTCGAATCGGGGCTAAGCGAAGCAACCGTTTCAATAGGCCCCTAAAATGACATACGCGCGCAGTGTGCGGACAAAGACCTCCCCCCCCCTCCCCTTCCCCTCCTAAACACGTTGGCTCTGTAGGCTGCTTTACAGGCTCGTCCGGCTAAACCGACAATAGGCGTTCTGTCGCTCAGCTGTTCGTTCGGCACGCCGGCGGCTTGTGCAGGTTGCGGCCGCAACATCTGCGGTGGATGGCTGTGGGTTTGGCCCGAGCCAGGATGGACGGCGTCTGTTGCGGCCCCGAATCGTGCGAATAATCGTCGTGCGTCGCGGATAGCCGCATGGATCGGTGAGCGCTCTCAACGGGCGTCGCTCCCCTTCCCTGCCGGGGCGTACTCACCTCTCCATGTTGAGACCGGCCCGCGAGGCGCTGTTCAGGATGGCCGTCAGGGCAATCTGCGAGGGGGGGAACAGCAGGCCCGCGTCGGTCGCTGTGGCTCGCGTCAGAAAGTCGTCGGCGCTCTTCCTCAGGGACTCGGGGTTCTCCAGCGCAGGGTACCTCGTCTGAGGAGGGAGACGCAGACGGCCACGTCGGATTAGGGAAAACGCATCTCGTCCTCGTCTTAGGGAGACGGCAGCAACGACGCGCCGTTCGCCGAAAGCGCCAAATCAAATGTCAACAACGCCAACTTGTGCAATTCCACTCTGCCCTGCCTCCCTCCCTCCCGTTTGTCTCCCCCCTCACCTTCAGGTCTATGAGCAGGCCCTCCAGGGGTCTGTAGGGGGTGTGGACCACCAGGTGAAAGTGGAGCTGCTGGATGAGCAGCAGCTCGTACTCCAGGATCTGCTCCAGGGCTCTCTCCTGCCCCGCCGGACTCTCCTGCAGCAGGTTCCCCACAAACTGGCTGCTGGACACGTTGAACTCGTCCACCTTGCACGACAGGTAGGCGCAGATCAGCCTGCAACGGCAGACGGCAAGGTGAGCGCGATGGGGCGACCGTACGTGGGTGGCGTGAGCGCTTCGTGCCGCCAGCGTATGCTCACATGATAGTCCTGGGGTGGTATTCCATCAGCGAGTTGTTTAGGTAAAATCTCCGGAAATACATGGCGGCGGTGCCCTGCGGAGACGACGGCCGCAAAGTCAAACAAATCAATCAAGCGACTTCGACCGGCCGACAGCTAAGCTGAATGCGCTACGAAACAAACGCTTCCACCTACCACCGAGGACTTGGGCATGACGGGCTTGAAAGCGTTGCAAAAGTCCAGCAATCTTTTCTCGTAGTGTCTGTACAGGGCAGCCTCCTCGCGAGCTTCCAGGAGCAACGATTCTCGAACCCCCGGCTGCACCGACAAAGACAAAAGTGAGAACAGACAAACAATGATAAGTGTTATCGACTGACGTAGGCGACCGTTAGCGACCTCGTCTCACGTACCTTGCCACCGCCAAGTATTTTCATGCGGCATTTGCGGTTAGCCTCGTGTCTCATCTGCTCGAGTCTTTCTTCGCTCTCGAAAATCCAAAACTTTCTCTGGGAGCTGTTGTGAAACATGACTGCCTCTTTTGGAAGAAAAAACCCCAACAACAACACACGTCAAAAAAAAACAACACTCCGGCGCTACAGACCGAGTCCGCTGGCAGCTAGTCGATAGCGTTGCTCGTCGGTTCGTTTTCGCTTGGCCTGTCGAAATACTACCTTCGCAAGTGTTCGCGAGCAACGACCGATGCCGACGTGATGCCGACTCAAAGGAAAAACCATCCGCGTTTCAATGTCTGCCAAAGAGATGCGCTACGCCGACATTTCCCCGCGCTGGTTCGGCCATGTCAGGTGGTCCGCTGATGATGACGTAGGCATCGAGGCAGACAAGTACGAGTCCCGCGCAGAGTCAACACTCAAAAGGCGTTTCGGTTTTACGGCTTGCTGGTAACGACCAGCAACGTCGCTGTCAACGAACGAAAAGAGCCCAAAAGCCTATTCCACGTCACCTCTGGAATCGTCCTAGGTCTGTCAGATGCAACGCGTGCAAATAAGAACGAATATATTCAAAGACGCTGCGACGGAAAACGCAAAGGCTGCCCAACCCCCACCTGGTCTTTGCCTTGTACTCTCATTTGCATAAACATGAGTCATTTATGAATAATAAATGTTCAGCAGGAGCCATTCGTTTGCATATCGCCGTGCCGCCGTTTTCTTTACAGAGTGCGCAACCAAGAAGAATCCCTTTGCAGGTACGTAGCAGGCACTTTAATAGATCCGTCTTGCGGACGCAGACTATCAAACGTAGCGGATTCCTAACTTTGACGTCCAGATGTTTTCAGGACGATTTAACGTGCGTCTACGGCCAGAGCTTGCATCTCCGGTACCGATCGCTAGTTCTTTGCCCTGCGAACTGCATAAACATGAAGCGCCATGTATTATTGATGAGACCGTGGCCACGACTTTGGTTACGCGGTGGGTATGTGCTACGCGAGTGTGCGTGCGTGAGTGAGTGAGCGAGCGGGCAGTCTCAAGTTGAATGCAACGTTTCGGGCTAGTGGGGGGTAGACTGCGACGGTCAAAAACGGCATCGAGAAAAGCAAATATTGGACAAGAATGTCATCTGACAATGACGTGTGGTAACGCCGCAGATCTCGACGGTCTCGTCGTATTGTTATCGCATCGCGTAGTTTGTTTTCCTGACACGTTCGATGGCTCCAGAATATCTGAGAGGAACGCTATTTCACATCCATTCTATTGTGCGTGCGTTCGATCGGCAGTCTTGTGTGTGTGTGCGTGTGTGTGTGCGCGCGCGCGTGAGTGAGAGAGGGTGAGATGATGATGATGATGATGATGATGATGATGATGATGATGATGATGATGATGATGCAGAGAAAGATAGGGAACGAGCAAACTCAACTCAACTAATACGTTTCTACCGGAGCATTTGGACTGTCCACGTTAACGGAAAGTAAACAAAAGGGACTGGTGGCATCAGCACTATCAGAGCCTTCTAACTTGAACGGGGCTGCTCCTGCCTGCTAAATCTTTGAAAGCCTTTGTGCCACTGTAGATAGGAATGCTCCATGCTTTTCCGTTCAACGCTCATTTAAACCTGCGCGTGTGCGTCTGTCTGTCTGTCTGTATGTATGTCTGCGTGTTTTGCGTCTAGCGTCATCATGAGCAGAAAAACACGCTACGTCTGTACTGACCATCCGATATCTGAACGGGGGATTGTTTTTACGTCGGACTCATAAAACACGCACATTCACCGCACGCTTGGTTGCCGTATAATCCTTTGGCGAGTCCTCATCTTTAAAGACGCACGCAGACGTTGGAGTTGAAATCATCGAATTGTCTTTACGCCAATATTCAATGTCCCTCGCAAAAAAATGTCCCTTCCGTGCCCGGCTCTTTTCATTTCCCTGCATTCCCCGCCTCCCCTTAGTTCGTTGCCATGGGGACGAGGCGCGGCTGAGGTGATGTCGCTCTTGCCGGCGCGGGATCAGGCGACGCGTTACCGCTGGGCGCCGCGTAGCACCCTCGTGACGTCGGCAGAGACGCGGCCGTCCTGCCGTCGCTTTATCGTGTCGACCGTCTTCGCGTTGTCGTAGAGGATAGACTCGGGCAAAGAGAAAGTCGGTGGACGGGAAATGGCGTGTCCCTACGCGTCTGTGCGTCTGACTGAGGCTCTCTCAGGTTGGCACGAAGCGCGAGGGCTCTACCCTTCCCCTCTTGCCCCAGACGCCCCGTCCCCGCTCCCCAGCTGTGCCGTGCGGCGCTAAATGAGGAACGCAAACCCGCTTTGCGTGACGCGCATGCTAAACGGGCACTCCCCTCCCCTCGATGGGCGTCTGCGCTGGGAGAGGCTGAGTGAAGGAGGGGGATAGTGGCGGGAAACCAAACGCGGCCAGGTTGTTCTGAGGCGTTCGCGGCTGCACGTGCGAGATAGTGATACGTTCCGGGTCGTTAGAAGCGGCCGTGTTTTTCTTTGGGGGGGGGGGGGGGGGGGCGTGTTGCGTTTGGCGACCGTGGCTTCCAGGTTATGATGGACGGAGGGAATGCTATTGCGCTGCTGTTAAAGCAAACAAAGGCCCTTGCTCTATTCCAACAAAGAGAGCTGTTTGTAATGCTGGTCTCGGAATGGGACTCGTTTCAGAGTTTCGTCAAAGGACCGAATTCAGGATTGGCAAAAACAGAAAGTTTCATCGGTCCAATAGATCCACCCTTCACTTAAATGCGCCAAGTACCCTGCGGCGTACATGACCGATGACAGAAAAAAGGAATTCAAAAACACTTTACGCTAACCTTGAACAGTTTTCAATACTGAAATACAATGTAACTTATTTTGCCTTTCAAGACGAGTCGCGTTTGACAATGTCCGTCAAGTGGATTCGAACGCTTGTAGTTGGTTGGAAATCAGCCGTCACTGTCGGTTTGTCGGTGGACGTTGGCACGTGATCGTTTGCAGACACGGGTGCAGGTAAAGGTTTCGTCTAGCGCTCCGTCGCTCACACCGTCACACACCCAAGTGAGAAGGAGAGAGAGAATGGATGGATAGATGGAGGAGCAAAGGTGCAGGCATTCAAGTGGGACGCCCATCCTTCACAGTACGCGGCCTCGGCAAAGTCTTCCAAATGACCCTTTACGTCAACGTCTGCACCTTTCCCAACAGCCGGCCCGTTCTGCACGTAGGGAGGCTGGCAGAGTCATGTATGAGTTGGCCGTGCACTATGTTCCGTCTTTCTGACCCATTGACGTGTATGTGTATGTATGTGTGTGCATGTATGTGCGTGCGTACGCGCACGCATGAGAGAGAGAAAGAGAGAGAGAGAGAGAGAGAGAGAGAGAGAGAGAGAGAGAGAGAGAGAGACTGACTTATCAGTCAGCCGTGGGAACGGCAAATTCATCTATCCGTTGGGTGACTTAATAGTGATGCGATGATTTGCATTTTTATGCACATCAACTGTGAAAATGGGATTCGTCTTCATAGATTAGCGTGAGGAACTGCGTATGGCTGAGTGGGGCTGTTCCTCATCATTCTATTATATTTCATATCCTGAGATGTGTTATCTTACCCTTCGCAGGAAAAAAAAGTCCTCAAGAAACCATTGCCCACTACCGGCCTACGATGAATTGCTGCAATGCAGCTTCTCCATCTGAACGATCGCGTACAGATGGTGCGCCAGCAGAGAAAGAGCGAGGACAGGCCTGCGGTAAGATGGGATAAGCCGATCGCGTAGCAAAAACGAGATGTAGCCCATCTCGCGCCGTTTGAAAACGTGTTTTCAGGTGGAAGACCGGTTTTACGAAAGGAATCGGTTCTCGCGGTAGGCCTCTTTTCGGCGCGTGAGACGCGTGGGCGTACGCCGACGCGTTTGCCAGTCCCGGATATTGGATAAACAGATTGCTTCGATTTATGAATGCCGCGTATTTACTTTGAATGGGCTATTACGGCTGGTGCGCTCTTTCACTCCGCTAATTTCGTTCAACAGGCCAAACCCACGAAACCTTTTGCAGTTTAAACAGTCAATCGTTTGGTTCGTTTCCCGAATCTGGACACGATTTCAAGCTGTTTAGGGCAAACGTGCCATGGAGTTGCAATTAAATCGGTCAACGAATCTATTCAATATGTGGCCCGATTAGACTAAACGAAGGCTTTCCTTTGCCATCCCACGAGGGGACACGCGCTTTGTTGACTCTAGGTTGGCTCGATTCTACTTCTTCGGTTCAACAACACTTTCGCGAGTCGGTGTGTGCGTATTTATCGCGACGCGTAACGGTACATTTTTACGTTTGTCAGAAAATGACCCTTGCACCCGTCGACAATCCCAATGTCTTCATTTAAACGGAAGCACGTAGAATCTGAATAGCCTTGCTGTTGGAAATGACGTCAAAGAATGTAGTCCATAATGTGGACTTTTGTTGCTTGTGCTCAGGTGAAATGACATTCGTTCGTAAGAATACTAATTAGAATATTAATTGTGGGGATCGAGCGCAGCGGTCTTGAGGAAATGACGTTGTTGCATGCAATTGTTTTATCAATCCAAAAAGATGAGGTCTCCCCCCATCACGGGCCCGTATGTTCTCATCAATCAAATGCGACGCAGTCAAGTTCAAACCGATTCAAGTCAACACAGCGAACCCACCCTTTGCCAGGGTTTAACAACGAAATAACCGACGGTCCTCGCTAGATGGCGCCGCAGTATTGTTTTAAGATGACGTGACGCCAAGCCCTGGAATGCGTAAGGGGGTCAGTCCATTTCTGCGTGTTATTTTTCACACACTCGTAACAGCTCTCGAGAAATGTGGAAATGTACATTTGAGGAGGCTCTTGTTGGATGTCAGACTCTGCTATATTTCTGTTGTTTATCCGCTTTTCGTGCACAAAAGAGTTTGATGGTTTGTTGGTTTAACTGTCCTTTTTTCGTCGTAGAAGAGTTATTGCACGCTCACACACACAGACACACACACACACACACACACACACACACACACGTGGACCATTTGAACCATTTCTCTTTCTCAAGATGCCTCAAGTTCTGTCCCACGTAAACTAAAGCAGCGTATTATTAGCTCATGGTTTTGTTTGCGGCCTGCCCGGGTTCGGCTCCGGCCTGTCCCAGGTTCTCCGTGGCTCCAAGTTGCCATGGGAAAAAGAGACGGGGGAAGCTTTAATGGTCCTACAAACCTCCAGTATTGAGAGGCACATTGGAGATTACAAGGAGGCCTTGATTAGCCCGTAGCCCTGTCTAACGGATCCTTTCGCCTGCGTTCTTTATTCATGTCCCTTGTCCTTTTCTTTACGAAAGAGACCCAATAGGGCCCAGCAGGTGAATGTAAAGAAACGCACGAGGACTCCCCCCTCCCCGTCATCTCCTTTCACGTGCTGACAATGCTCCAGCCCTACTTCATGTAGCACCACATTAAAAAAAACTGATTAAAGCTCTTCCTGTTGGGTATTGATTGAGGGCGCAAAACTAAAACCAACAAAAGCATGTGTACGAGCACCCAGCACCACCTCCTCCTCCTCCTCCTCTCGCCCCCCCCCCCCCCAAAAAAAAAGCGGGGGGAAAAGACTTGGTTCTAACAATGACAGGACTTCAAATGCTTAGCAAGGTTGTTGTGTTCTTGTGTGCGCATGGGCATGTGGCGCTCGTTCGTTTACAATGTATTTGTAGGGAAAAGGAAGAGACTCATTTAGGAAGCATCTTTCAGTGGTCTTCGTTAGCCACGGTACGCGTGCGCAATACTTTGTGGTGTTTTCAACCAAATGCATTACTTTGCACTTTGGAAATAGCCTTCGCTGAATTGAATACACAGACTAATGATCTGCGTGTCTCAGGTCGCAATAGCCGTTTTCCCTCTCTGGATTGACAAAGAATTCAGTGACTGACAAACGACAGAAAATGCGTATTTGGTCGCACGTTCGTCTATTTTACTTTAATGTACTTGGGGGATGACGACTTTAAGCTTTCAGCGAATAGATAGTTGCCTATTCTTCTCTTATGAATGTCTGACGCTGACTGGAAATTGATAAGGGTCATTAAGCGTGTACTGTACACTCCCTGTCGCTTCTTGATGTCATCAACAAAACACTTTTCTGCGTCTTCCTCAGTAAAGGAAAACCAACACGTTTCATGTTTGCCACTGCCCTGTTGTAATCTAGCCATATTTATCACAATCACCCTCAGAGTATTCTTTTTGCTCTTGTCGTTGCCACGTAAACAGCCTTTTTAGGGGGCACGTTAATCCTTTTACGAGGAAAATTAGCAAGCTGTGTGACGACATGGGAAATACTTTGGATGAAAGAGGAGAGTGGAAGATTTTCACTGCGAGTGTGCGCGCGCGCGGGCGTCTGTGCCTGTGCCTGTGCACCTACGCGTGTGAGCGCGTGCGCGTCTAGAGATTCTTCAAGAATCCATAAATATTGCATTTCTTTGTTTGACGAATGTATGACATATATTCATGTTTCCCCAACAAATTCTAGTGTCACATTTCTCCTTTTGTCAGTCTTCTACCAAACAGGGAATCCTGACAATTATCCTGGAGAAATTTCTCATCAAACCCCCTTATTCTCACTGCTGTGCTGCACAATCGCACTCTGCGCTCAGACGCTCGCACTCCTTGGCAATGTTTTAGCTCATCCTATTACATCATCTTCTAGTTAAACGAGGCGTCGATACGTGTCTGGCGTTCATCCTACGTGGACTGTTAACGTCCATTGAACTGAATGTCAGTGGGAACGCCTTGCAATTAGACCAATGTGTTGAAAAACCAACGAGCTGATTCACCGTTCCAACAGAAGAGGGCATTGCGCATTGGCTTCATGCGCGCCTCAATCACGGACTAGGCGGCTGATGGCTAAAAAATGAGGGGGGTATACGTTGAACGGACTTGTGATTAGTATTGCATCCTCCTACGTTTAGATTTCTGAAATCACGAGGCTTTAACGCGCATCATGCTTAAAACCTTGTTTGCATCAACGATCTCTTAATGGAGATTGGCCACCCGTAATTGAGACAAAATAGCTGGCTCTCATGTTTACCAGCGTCCGCCGTCAGTCGCCCCCTGCGCTTATTACGTTTTGTGGATCGGAGCCATGTGAGAATAAAAAGGCCCGAACGCAGTGATGCGTCCGGCCCGTTAAACGACCGGGGAAACGCCGAGGATGGCCAGAGCTGGGCATGTTTGAAAACAAGAGTGGGCAAGGGAGACGGAGAAGGCGTCGGAGGAAGAGAGAGAGGATGAGAGGCGCCCTCGGGCTTTTATGGTAAAAAGTCTCTGGGCTCGGGCTGAAGTGTGCTTAACGCTACCCACACAGCTATCAGAGAAGGGTTAGGGTACCGCCACGCCTACGCACAGACCTCGTCGTTTGCGCGCGCGCGCAGTCTCCTTGACACCGCGTCCCCTCTGTTTCTTTGCCTCCCACGCAGGCCATTAGCCCCAGACAATCAGACCACCTGACGCGGCTGCACATCTCTGCATGCGTGACTCAGACCTGCAGTCACGGTGCCTGCCGAGTATTTTCGAGTGCATGCGTGTTTAGCAGTTTCGCGTCGATTCTGACTCGCAGATATGCAGAGTTAGGGGAAGGCCGTTGAAAACGGTTTTGTCTGACTGAAGCCCATTCTAATTTTCACGGTTAATTCTCCGACATGCCCTTTGAATGGCTCGCTCTTTGGCACCACAGGAGGGTTGGTACGCTGGCTCACATGAACAGAGAGCCTGTGGGCCATCGGGACTTTGCATTGACCAGGAGACGGCTAGAGAGGGCGAGGCCCAGTACGGGAAGAGTGGGGGAGGGAGGGAGGGTTCTGAGAGTGTGGCAGAAGGGACGGTCGCAGCGGCACTCAGTCTATCGGCAGCAGAATGACAGGCAGTCATGATACGGCCCCCATCTCCCCTCGTGCGTGCATGTGTGTGTCTGTCCCGAGTCCCGGACAAACCGTAAACAGTGGCGCGCTGTCACACGCTCGACCCCCAGTGACAGCGCAGGGGCACGCAAGGGAGGGGGTGGGGGGGACCTCCAAACACCCATGTCAGAGTGAAGGGGGGTGTCAGCGTGTCACCCAACTTCTCTCCGCCAGTCCTCGCATATCTGCGTCCTGTCCCCCCTTCCCACCCCCTCTCCCCACCCCACCCCCCCCCCCCCCCCGCCTCTCCAAACCTGGACCTGTAACCCTGCCCCCCCCTCCCTGACCCCTCCGGCTACGGATCAGCGGCAACGGCTCTTCCCCGGTCAGGAACGGTGCCTCCGGCGTGCCGACAGGTCCGGGGCATGGCGTTGATGAAGTGAGCCTCTGAATTAAAAGTGTGTTGGATGCCAAGGAGTGAGGCTTCTCTACGTTTGACTGGCTAACTCAATCAGAGTGGATTCTGATGGAGAGCCAGAGTGAGCGAGAGATAGAGAGACAGCCAGAGAGGGCGAGCAAGAGAGAGAGACGTAGAGAGAGAGGAACAAAAGAGAGAGAGAGAGAGAAGGAGAGCATGGGGGCTGCGTGGGGGTGTTGCAGACTTATGGACGAGGGCCAGTTTGGCTTCCATTTTCGTTGTTAAACGGAAGCAAATGCAATCAAGCGATCTTTAGGGTAATCTGAACGGTTCGCAATCGCGTTTGCGTTCACGCGATGACGCACTTGACCGCGATAATTAGCTAATGGCCCCTGCTAAGAGCATGGCAGAGGTTTAGCGTAATGACCGCAGTTGCTTTGTCCAAGGCCAAGGCCAGCCGGCCGGCTTAAGATTGTAAGATTCTATACTCGGCTTCGATAAAAAAGGCAATACAAGTATCTACGATTTTGCATGAAATATTTTGACTTTGAAGACAGAGGCTACCGAGTGCTGTTTGTTTATATGGGGGGCGCTTTGATGTCCACGTTCATCTACCTCTATATTTCTTTGCCCCTTTTAGTGCGTTGTGGAAATAGCTCTCGCATCCCATACTGTGGCTAATTTGGTCTTGAGAAATGCTTTTGATGAGGGGGTTCCAGGTTACCGAGGTGTTTGCCAAAGTGCGAGCGTGTCAGGGATGGCGAGATGCAAAGCGTCAGAGTGTTGATTGGGCAGAGGGTGGGAGGCCTCTGGATCTTGGGAGAGAAAAGACCAGGCCATTAGGAAGGCCATTTATCTCCATGAATACCAAGTGCTCGGGCTGTACGTTCCTCTGTTCCCTCTTCCCAAGATGCATCGTTGCGGCTGTGGAAAACAGCCCCCCCTCCCCCCCTTTTTATGTTGCTTTGTATGTAAAGAAGGCGTCATGTTCTTGCCTCGCGCCTTGTCCTCAAAGAGCATTAATCAGCGGTAGTCAAAGACGAGGCCCCTCGGAGGAGCAGTCGCTCACCTTAGAACGAAGAGATGCCACATGAAAGCCGGCGAGGGGGGGGCTCGGAGACGGGGCGACGGAGCCGGCTGCCGCGGTGGAAGGGAGGAGCCCCCCTCTCATTAGAGATCAACCGATCGACGCTCGCCTAACGAGCCCCTTCTCTCCTGCGGGGGGGGGGGGGGGGGGAGCAAACAAACAAACGGCGAGAGGTAACGCAGGAGACAGAACCGCCCTCCCCCCGCCGCCCTCCCCCCGCCCCGCCCCCCCTGCCAGCATTATCATTCAGGCGATGCCAAAGACAACCCAGCGGGGGGCGGCTGACTGGCCGTCGCGGTGGAGCGCTGTGAATGTGACGTGCTGGTGGGGGCGGAAGGCGGAGGGGGCGGGTCACAGGTCACAGGTGGTCTCAGAAGAGGAGGAGGGACAGGGACGGCGGAGCACGTCTGTCTCGTCCTGCTCCTGAAGCCCACCCCCTGCCGTGCCTCTAATCCAGTCTAAAGAACCTGGAGGATGCCTCTTCTCTGAACTCTGGCTCTTCTCAGCGCAGGGGGGGGATTAGCTGAGCAGGCCTCAACAATCCCCACCGTCTCAGTACGCGGCCGACCCGCTGACCCCTGGACCCTGCGAGGCCAGGTGGAGCCCCACCAGAGGTGTCCACGTAGCTGGGCTTTAGCTGCTTCCCCCCCCCCCGTTGCCCTCTAAATGAGGCATCCTGACAGGCGCCAGGTAAGGCAGGTCACGTGGGGTCAGGGACCACCCGTCGTCAGAGACAACAGGAGAGGGATCAGGACCAGAAGATCACCTGTCACTTGGTAGATCAAATGAGAGCTTAGTCGGGGGGGGGAGGGGGTGGGGACGGGCTCTTGTCAGCTCTACCCATGAATACTGAGGCAGAGCTGGGAGCTGGAAGGACCGGGGACCCACCCTCCCAAGCGCAGCCTGCCGCCCAGGGCCCTCTGCTCCCCGTCAGTCCCTCTCCTGCTCCTCAGGGCTGCCGCCAGGCTCTTAATGCCTGTTCTCAACCGAGTCACTAAGTGCTACGCTGCACAATGGACCTATAATCAGGGCACATGACCAATAGCTCTTTTCTCCGTGGCTGCTCTCATTTCGAGCTGGCATGTTGTGCTGCAATGAGATGCTAATTAGCCCTCGTATCTACAGGCTACAGCTAATCTGTGTGTTTATATTCAGGGGCCACTTGATCCATTGAATATTTCAGGCCTACCTTTTAGATATGTCTGTGTTTTGAAGGGGGGGGGGGGGGGACCGAGTCAAACGGTACCGTTCCTCGGTTCAGGTTGTCGGTCAGAACCTGTCCTCGTTCTTCCTCTAAATAACCTCATCAAACGTGCCCCGTGCGACAGGGTAAATAAGGGGCGTGTCGATCTGGATGCCTTGCACAATGTCCCCTGTCAGTCAGCACACCTCCTGGGGGTGAGGAGGGGTGATGTAGGGGCGGCCAGTGGCCCTTGGGTCTCTGCGATTGGCCTTAATCCGTCAGCTAATAAGTTCAGAGTGGGGCCATATGCTCCGGTCCAGCGTGCGGGGAGGGGAGCGCTGCCCCATGCTACTTACACCAGGCCGCTGCATTCTCAGGTACCGCCCCCCCACGGCCCAAGCCTTTGTGACCACGGATCAACCCTCTCCACACTGTGAAAGGGCCGAATTGATTAAACCCCACCGTATAATTGTCAGCAAATCCCACCGAATCATTTCCCATCCATTTGAAAAGCACAATACGCGTTTCTCTTTTCTCCCTCGTTCTTCCCCCGCCCCCACCCACCCACCCCCTCGCCACCCCTCCTTTCAGGGCGCCAGGTTTGTCCCTGCATGTCTTGGCTCCCTAACCTCTGCTTGAGAGAGAGGTAGAGGCATGGAGGGGAGGGAGGAGGAGGGAGGAGGAGACGGAGGAAGGAGTGCGGAGGGGGAGGGGGAGCGGAGAGCGGAGCGGATCCATCTCTTGTCGGCGCGCGGCTGGTGAGCTGGCCAGGGATGAAAGCAGGCAACAGGGGGATGTGTTTTAATCTGTGGGCCTGGAGAGCGAGTGGCGTGGAGGCCTGAGCGCTGGTACCTGCCTTGCACAGCCGGGGGCCTGACTCTGCTCACAGCACCAGACTGGACGCCCGACTGGTTCCGCTGGGCAGAGCTGCACACGGGGACCAGTCCGTCGTGCGCTTCGAAGGGTCGCGCTGCAGATCTCACCATCGGCCCGTTCCGCGATTTACTCTAACGCCGTCCGTTTGCGATGTAGATGATGGAAGATCGTTTGGAAACAGTAGGGGTTACATTCATTTCCGAGTGGTTGCATAGCAACACCTTGAGTAACGGCGCAGTCACATAGGAGCCACGTTTTTCCTCGCGGGTTTTGGTTTCCGTAGAAGTTCACGTAACCTTAAGTCTGCGACCCGAAAGTTGCATCAGAGGCTACGTTTTTACCAAACGAAGAACCCTAACCACCCTCGCCTCCTGTCCACTCATCCCCCCCCTCGGAATGTTCAACACCCTCTCGTTGATCTCAGAGTTCCCTGGACGAAGATTCTCACACCCCAGCTGTACGTACCGAACGCCCGGCCTTTCCTACCCAGTGAAAAAGGGCCCCCAAGACGGCCATTCATTCCATTTATTATTATTCCTATGGCTCTGAAGCAGATTCAATTGTTCTTTTTTTGTTTTTCTAATCGTCCTTTTTGTTATCTCTTTGATGAACCCAACATGCTGACATCTTCTAGGATAGAAATGGACTTTATCTAAAGTCAACTAACGTGAGACTTAATTGAGGAATACATTTGAGAGGCATCAGGACCCTGCACACGTGGACAATCAGCAGCGTTATCGACTTCGACAACGGTTTGATCGACGTTCCAGGTGTCTGCGCTGGATCTAAAGAGTGCCATGCCAACTGCATCCCGCGTCTCCGCCGATTCAAACCGCTCAAACCCAGATAAGCAACTGGCTTGAGCTGTACCCAGGATGCACTTCATTCAGCTACGCAACTGCAACACATTGACATTGGACGGCGCAGCTGGGGAACATTTCAACAGAAGGTCCATTCAGCTCCGCTGCGGGCAGGCGGCGGTCGGCGTGGCCCTCGCGCACGCCCGCACGCCCAGCCCCGCCGTCGTGGCTCTCACGGGCTTGACGTTGATGTCTCGGTTGGGCTTTCATCACTGCATGAAGGACGTTGTTTGCGAGAGCGACGTCTGTGCAGAGTGCCCGTAAAGTCCCTCAGGATCTGAAGGGAAAGGCATTCCTACAGGGGGTTACGGGAGAGATGGGGGCGGAAGATGACCTCATCGCCGCTGCATTATACGACACGGCGTTGAATATGATGATGAGGATGAAAAGAAGACCCTGATTAATGTCCACTCAAATCCAGGTTTAATCCTGCGAAAGTGATCAATGCGATGATGAGAGTTTGTTTTTCGTGGCACCGCTGTGAAACGCGTGTGTGACCTTGATGTGACGAAAGCAGAGAGCTAGCTTTTCCTATCCGGCTGCCTTGAGCACAATGCCTTGAAATAGGAGAGAGCTTTCGGTGGCCTTAGGAAACTAAGGTCATCGAACAATCACTGCGTATTCCTATATACATGCTATATATTATAATACTGCGCATTATACGAGTTATCTCTATTGAAGGGTCACGCTGAACTTCTGTTCATCAATAAACAGCCTTCCCGACTAAAGCGGGAATTTTCATATAATATCCCACGTCTTTTATGCAATATCGTGCATCCAAACGTGAAGCGGTAGGAGCTCGTATGAGCATACTCTGATAAACGTCCTAAACACAAAGTAATCCCCCGGTCTCCTTAATCACATCTATCAACTGTCCCTGGAGTCCATTAGCCAGAGTCTCCTGGGAACGAGGTCACCGTGACGAGTTCACGACCCTTGACGCTCGCTGCCGCGCGGGCCTGACCGAGACGTGTTGCTGTCCAGACGAGGTCACTCTACAGAACGCTGTCAAGGGCCGTGCCCGGATAGACGAGCTCTTTGTCCGTCCGGGGGGGAAGACCAACCGCCAACTCGTCCGACCTTTGACCTTAGAGCACATGCGGCGTGCAGACTCTCGTCGCTGGTGTCTCCGATCGTGTTTGGTGACGTTGGACTGTTCTGCAGTCGCACACCCCGAAAACAGTTTCAAACCCCAAAAGCTGGAAGAATTACAATACGTTTGAAAATGATTTACGATTATTTACGCGCACGTACTGCGAGTCGTTTGTCAAAACGACCGAATGACCAGATAAGTTGTTCTTTGTAGACGCAATGACCAAGGGACAGGGGGTGGTGGGGGGTGATGGGGGGTGATGGGGGGGGGGCAACCATACGTTTTACTCTCTGGTCAAGCCGCGAGGGTCAAACAGCCCACAAAGAACTGGGGCCCCTCCCGTTCCTCCCACTTCAAATGATCATGCTGTTAGATGACCCACATCCACGCGCCTTCAGAGCGAGAAAGTCTCGCGGGTCAGAGGTTAAAAGACCAGGACTGTTTACAAGAAGACGGGATTCTAAAACAGCTGACGCAGCAACTATCCCTCCTCTCCTTTGTGGACGACTTCATTAAACATTCTAGCCTACCGCCCTCAGGACTGCTTTGGCAAGCCCTGCTGTTCAACACGTCGCATTGATGCAACGCTTACCCGCTTTCAACGTTTCAACAACATTTGTATCTATGAGACAACCTGGCTGCAAAATGAACAGGAAAATAATACGTGTGACAAATAGACGTCCTCTGGATTGGACAAGGCCAACTCCAGAATTGGACTCGATATTCAGCACCTTGCGAAGCTAAACTCCGTATAGTCATACAGAGCTACTATTTCCTCTTTTCTGTCCGTCTCCACCGTAAAGTCTCTATCCTTAGGTGGTCAGCGGCCCATGTCTACCCTCACCTCGACGACTCCTCGAGGGTTATGAATCTTACCGACGCTGGGTCGGCCATTGTTTGGCCAGCCTCTGTTTACATATAGAAACCCTGTGGGATCTGTCTCAGAGGTCAGGGGGCTCTGTGAGGCTGTTAGACAGCCCTATGGGCATTTCTTTCCCACGTTCTCCAGCCCCTATTGTCCCCGAGCGGGGAGCCCACGTTAACGTTTGGCCCTGGGAGGTGGTGTGGCGTGAGACGAGGCTCTGGAGCCGCGGGCCCCTCAGCGGGTCCCTGGGAAACGGGCGTAACCAGGCGGGGCTGAGCCCAGCAGCGACAGCATGGGGTCATTTTCCGGCTTGCTGCCCCTCTAAAGCACTCCGGAGCACGGGATTGGACCCCAGAGGAGTGCTGGTGTGGGAGAGAGCACAAAGGCCTTTGTGTGTGCGCGTGTGTGTGTCTGTCTGTGTGTGCGTTAGTGTATTTGCATGTGTCTGCTGTGAGCGTGTGTGTGTGTGTGTGTGTGTGTGTGAGGGAGACAGAGAGGGGGATGAAGAGAGAGGGAGAGAGAGAGAGAGAGCGAGAGCGAGAGAGAGAGAGAGAGAGAGAGAGAGAGAGAGAGAGCCATGGCGCGTAGACTACCGTTGCGGAAATAAAGTGCAGTGTGCGTTACAACAGTGCAGAGACGGAAAATGATGACCTACGTGCGGGCTGCACTAGTTTCTCTCTGGTGTCAGTGTGGCAACTGCCCACTTGGATCCAAGACAGAGATGTGATGATGCCAGACCCGCGGTGATGTCATTGCTACACGGATAAGGTTTGGTAACAGGCTGGCTAAGGTTGCGATTGGTCCAAAAATCATTTCAAGCAGCCAATAGGGAGGAATTCTGTGCATTCCAATGTCAGACTCAGTCAAGCGAGTCTGGTATTTTTCTCTGTATGTAGAATTTGTGCTAATATCAAATGAGCATTTTTGCTCAGATTACATTAGGAATGAGACACAAATAAGAGCCGCGTACACATTTTTATACACGTGAAGCATCAACAATTGTAACTCTGTCTGAAATATACTATTATTCTATCTATTATTTTGACTCTAAATAATTGGAGTATTAAAATCCTAATGAATTACAAAAGAATAAACTTGTTTTCTTAATCATAGTCAGCCACGGTCATTCATTTGAAATGCAGCAGTATTTACAAGCCAAGTGTATCTATGCAAATGTTGCTCAATGTGTATTTTGAGAGGCTACTAGACACACAACTATCATCTTGCAATATTCCTACCGTGAGTTACCATTTTTTCATATGCAGCCCTGCTAAAAAGACGCGTATTACCATAACCTCTTGTAGTCGTTGGACGTCATTTGAAGCAAACTTAGCGAGCTTCTGAATAATGAATAGAACTCGGCAAAAGGGAATAAATAAAACATTTTATCTTGCCATTATCACCTTTTCTTTGTCTACACGCCGGGAAAANGGCCCACTCATATCTTTAGGGTCTGTGACAGGTTTGCCGAACTGCAACGTGTGACTTGGCTTTGTTGATCAGAGAGGAGCACGCTCGCTAGCTTTGAGGGATGACAGCGGAAGGAACCTCCCTCCTCCGCCGTGTTCTCACCCCGTTCAACATTCCCTTGGAGAGAGACGGAGAGACGGGAGAAGGAGGCAGGAGAGCACTTGAGGGAGAGTTACACTCCCATGTGTGTTTGCGAGAGGATCAGTGCCTCTCTGTTAGTCCTCTTGGAAGACTCCTGAAGACTGGCAGCCATTTTGTTTTTTGGGGTTGTTTTTTTTTTTTTGCATTAAAGAGGCCAAGTTTGCTTTCGTCTTGTGGGAAGAGTTTTCCCGGAAACGTACAAAAAAAAACAAAAAAAACTTTGATGTTTTTGTACTGTTGCCGGCTGTTCTGCTTCCTGACAGAAAAGTTGCGTTCCTCAAACTAGGATTAGATAGACTGCTCAAATGGACTAGCCTACTTTAATTGGGCAAGTTCGAGCGCCAACGCATCATTATTTGGAAACGACGAAAAAAAAACGTCAGATTTGACAATGATGAGTGCAGTAAAATGAGATCAAATCCATGACTACATGGTGTTGATGAGGAGATTTCATACATAAAGTAGCCACTATATCTCCTATAGGCCTGCAGGTATTAAAAAAAGAGTGGGAATTGTGAATCTGATGTTGACTTTAAAGTCATGGCAACTACACGTTGGTCAAGTCAATGAATGTCTGTTTGTTTATCTTCAATAGACCATGCTGGCTTCTCGGTCTCTCATATTAAACTTTCTGCAGAATGTGTGCCCACTCCAGAATAGGTTTACCTGTGCATTACCTCCAACGCAAAGAACTTGCCTGATAGAATCTCTCCACTCTTCTAAATCGCAGACAAAACATTGCTATCTAGCAGTTGATTGCAGCTATTTTTCGTCCCCTCTATTCAGTTGAATTGTGTCCTGGCCTTGACAATTGAGTTTAACACTTCCAACAAATGTAAAAGGAGAGGATTTAACAGGTCACAACTTTCAGCGCACTACAAACAAAACTTTTTCTTTTCTATGTATGTCCCCCCCCCCCCCCCTCTCTTCCTGCCAAGCTATGCCCGCGTCGCCACCGCGTAGGAGTGTGTCATTTGATTTTCAGATGTATTTATTCATACATTTGACCTGTAAACGAAACTAGTCTCTGCCTTGGAATTACAAAGCGAGCAAAATCTTCTATGTTTTTCTGCTGTTCGCGTGTCTTTGGCCCTGTGCGCAGACGGTCAGACCAGGTGGAGACAGGACGGGGTTAGCCTTGAGTCTCACTCACTTACATGTAATTAGCTGTTAGCTAATAGCGGAGTATCTCCCACGCATGATGTCACAGACAGGGTTGCAGTGTGGAGACGCAATATAGCTGTGTATTGTTCTGTGTGTTGTTCTGTGTATTGTTCTGTGTGTTGTTCTGTGTGTTGTTCTGTGTATTGTTCTGTGTGTTGTTCTGTGTACACGTGCTGGTCTGACACAGTGAATGTTGCTCCTGCTTTGGCAGTGAAAGAAGGCTAGCCCGTTTTCGTAGCCTTCTGTAACAAGTGAAAGGTGCCATTTTCCAAAAGGATTTCGTTTTTTGCGGCTCTCTCCATCGTGTTTGGACGGCCCCTCCCCGCCATGCCCCTCCCGCGGCGAGCGTGCAGCTGTTCCTGTGCCTCCGTCGCATGCGTTCGGCACGCTAATCTCCCCGCCGTGGATGACCATCGGGCCGGGACTGGGCGTCGTCCTCGTGGGGTGGGAGGGGGGGAGGATTGGGGGTTGGTTGGGTGGTTGGGGGAGGTGGTTAGGGGTGTATTGTTGTTGTTTGTTTGTTAGGCCCTCTTCCTCTCCCTCTCGTTGATTGTTGCGCGATCGTTCGTATCGCGCCCTACGCTTGCCTGGCCCGCTACTGCGCGCTCACTCCCGCCCCTTGTTGAGAGCCCTGTCCTGCGAAGCACGGGCGCGATTGCCCTTTCGTGCGGCGTCCTAAAGCCCTTCGAGATGCACAGTCTCGAAAGATTTATATCATGCCCCTTTTCGCTTTTTTCAGTGGAGGGTGTAAATAGTGGGGCACCAACAGACAGCCCAAGGTCCTCTTGTATCCTCAGTTCCGTTTTCTGGGGATTGGGGTGTTGGGGTGTGTATCGAGCTCCTCTGTTGTGTGTGTTGTCTTTGTCTCTCCTAAGATAATGTTATATTGCTTGGAGTTGGGGTTCTTGTTTTGGTGTGTCGTAGATGAATGCTGGTTGCCGTGGAATTTTTATCTGTATCTGGAAGGGATTGCGCCTGTAGAGTTCAAACAATATTAGAACCGCTTCCCGATTGGCTTTTTTCGGCGCCGTAGGGATCTCCGCTTTGTGTCGTGCCTAAACTATGTAGTGCCAATGTCAAGTCTTGGTAGAGTTGTGAGGATGAGGGAGTAGGGGTGGATGGTGTGCCAGCGGGGGAGGCGTAAGAGGGGGGGGGTTTGGTTGTTTCGTGTTGTTGTTAGGTCTGTTCATCGTATCAGTTTTGCCTGTCAAATTACGCAGCTGTGAATAAGCCTGGAGCAGGTGGAGAGGCGTTAGCTGTCTCTCTTCCCCATCTCTCCGGGGGGTCTACCCGGGTCGTTCCGGGAGGGTCTGCTGTGAAAGCCTGAGGCTGGCGGGGGGGGAGGGGGGGGGGGGGGGGGGTGTTTTTTTTTTGGGGGGGGGTGGGGGTGGGTGCAGTCGCTGAATGTTTTTTTTGTTTGTGTGTGTGTGGGTTGGTGGGTGGGTGGGGGGGGTAAGCCGCTGTCAACTTTATTCATTTTTCTATCTAAATATACCCTGAATGTGTCGGTCGTCGCTGTGTTGTGTGCTCGTTTTTGAGACTATATGTAGGTCTGGGCTGTTTTCCCTTGTGATGTAGGCATGATGGTGGGTCCATGGGGTGCGGCTGGATCATTTAAGAATTCTGTGGAGATTATTGGATTGGGGGTGAAAGCGGATATCCTGGGTTTATTTTGTTTTAGGTTTTTTTTTTTATTAGGGGGGTCAATCCATACCTCAGAAGCTGTTGCAGCGGGTTTAGGAGGGTCTGGTGGGCCCGTAGAAAGATGCTTTGTTGTAAGCTGGAGGGGGCCGTTCAAGTTGGATGTAGTTTCTCACTAGGATTTCTATTACAGCGTAATGGAAAAGCGTGAGATTCTAGTGAAGATGAAACCATCAAAATATACTGTCTTCTCTATAGCTCAGTCTATCCAGATACTCCTGTTTGGGTTTCTGACATGCACACGCACTCCTGCTCACGCCCCCACCTCTCTCTCTCTCTCTCGCACACACTTTCTCTCTTTCTCTCTCTCTTCCTCACACACACTCAAAGAGGACGTCTTTACAAGGCGACGTAAAGTTTTCAGCCGCCGGTTTCATTTCTATTCTGAATTTAAACAAATTGCCGTCAGGTTTAACAGCCTCGCAAATGGACGAGCGGAGTGCAGACCAAAGGGGTCAGACCAAGGTTGCTCAGAGTAGTGGTCAACTCCTATAGTCCTCAAGTTTAACCATCAGCACTTTACCATCCTACAGCTATTCTACAGAATGACTCGGATTCGGCCCATCTATCCGTCCTATCGGTCCGTCCGTCCGTATGTCCATGTATCCAGGGAGCGTTGGGGAAACATGTCTAATAATGGAAATGAATAGGTCCGTCTTCCTCGTGAGGAATCTCTGAAGGTCTCGCGGAAGAAAAGCCTCCCATCGCCGTAACCCTAGACTTCAGGCTCAGGGCTTCTAATGCATAACAACCCCCCCCCCCCCCCCCCCCCCCCCCATTCCATCTCCCCGCATATCCAGCTAATTTAGAACTTCCCCATGTCTTCATCCTGTAGCACACTCTATAGGCCTCTATCCTCCCCCTCCCTTCCTTCACATCTTCACTCTGCCCACTCTCGCTGCATGGAGGACCTATACACACGGGCAGATAAGAAGGAACGGAGACTCGTCGACTTGATTTGAAGCGCTGCTTTGAAGCTGAATGCGAAATGGCTCTCGCGCGCTCCCCGGGCTCGGCGCCGTCTGCTGAAATAAGGGCCTCTCGTAAAAGCACTTTACCTGGGCGCCCTCCGCGGATCATTGCACTCATTAAACAGACTTAGGGTTACGTTCAAATCGCAATTACGCCGAGTGCGAACCGTTAATGGGCGCGGGAGTCGAAAGAGCGCGAGGAATGTTTTTTCTCGTTGCTTTTCAGAGCGCCGTTCGAATTAAGAGTTGTAACCCGAATCCTAAACACGGGAAAGTTAGAAACGTGGTCATCGTCTATAGCTTTAACTAGGACACGTTATGTCCTAGTTATGTGACGTCACGACTGCTTGGATGAAAACACGTCGACCATGTGCAGTCCGTGTATAGTACTTTGTAAGGTTCTCCCAGTCTCCTGTGCACGTTTGGAGAGATGTGTTGCGGAGAGACAAAGCAGGTGCTTGGTGTTGGCGGATGTTGAAACTTGGATGTTGAAGATGTTGAAACTTAGAAACAACCGTTTGTAAAAATGGACAGGTGCCAGAGCGTCATCAAGGTTTGATCTTGAGGAGCGAGTGACGATGACGAACCGAATGCGATGAGCTCCACCGGCTCATTCCAGTCGTTGAAACCGTTGTCACGTGAGACGATCGTTAGGACTAGCGGGGTTCGAAAAGCACCCACACCCCACGCACAGCTTGCCTAGACACCTGCAGACAACAGGGAGGAGCCCCACATCGCCTGTGATGATGTCGTTTCCTGCTGGGTCCTCTGGGGGTTCCCCCTGCTAATTGACCATCTTTGGTTGATGATGAGCTTCCTCCATTCACCGCAAGAAGCAGTTCCTGCCTGTGTGAGCATGTAGGTGTGTGTGTGTGTGTGTGTGTGGAGAGAGCGAGAGAGAGAGCGAGAGAGAGAGAGAGAGATAGAGAGCGAGAGAGAGCCGAGAGAGAGCGAGAGAGAGCGAGAGAGAGCGAGAGCACGAGGGAGAGGAGAGAAAGAGAAGAGCCAAGAGTCTCAGCGCACTCGCACCACTTCTAGTGACCGCCTACGGCAACAGTGTGGGGTTCTAATCCCCAATACGGCTCCCAGTCTCTCAGCTTCCTCTACTGATGTGCTGGAACGTTTTAGCCCCTGCGGTGTGCTGTAGGGCAGGGGCCCGTCGCCGCCGCCCGCAGCGCCTGGCCCCACCGCTCTCTCTCCTCCTCACCCAGCTAGCTAGCTGGCTAGCTCAACACACACTGCTCCCCAACGCTGCACTGTATCGCTTTCTCTCTCTCCTTCTCTCACAGCTTCTCTTTGTTTCTGCCTCCTTGTCTCTCCTCCTTCTCTTTCTGTCGTTTCTCTGTCTCTTTGGGTCACCTCCACCCTCTCCTTCTCTCTCTTTCTCTCGCTCCTTCTCGCCCTTTTGATCTCTTCCCTTCTCCTCCCCGCCTCTCTCGCCTCGCTCACCTTCTTCCTCGCTCTCTCACTCGCGCGGTACTTCGCCGTTAACCGACGCGAGCGATAGGTCGCTTAAAGGGAGGGGATTGACTTAGACCGTCATTACGACGTGCGGATTCGCTCTCATACGCATGCATACAAGTGTCTAAAGGCTGTGGTGCACTCCTCCCCTCTTGAGAATCTCATTGTCTACTTCACGTGTGCCCTCAACTTGATTGGCACCTGGTCACTGAATGGCCAAACTGTATAGTTAGAAAAACATATAGAAAGCCATACTGAGTTGATTGAAAAGACAAGCTGAGAATCTCGGAGCTGAAGTCAGGCTCCACGAAGGGCAATCAAAAAAATCATTTGACGAATGAATTCAAGAAATTGCAAAGACGCGAAGAAGTCTTTTCAGCGAGCAGATGGAAATCATCCGGTATCGCACGCACGTCCAATACATTTTCCAGGTAGTTGACCGTTAAAATTACTGAATCCGGGCAAGGAAGAGAGTTGTCGACCGTCGGAATTCTCAAGCACGTGCCGTACAGGAAAAGAGAATCGCTCAGCGACACATCGTGGAAAAAAACATGTGCTTGGGGAGAAATGAAAGCCCTCCGGTTCTTGAGGGGAAAAGCCGTCCCTCGCAGGTGTATTTCTGAAGCGGTCTCTCTGGTCAAGCTTATTATCACCTGGCCCCCTCGCCTCCCACTGGGCTGGCCCTGGTGGAAGGCGAGGGGGCGGACACAGGAGAGACAGGTGTCAACCCGAAGTACTTCCTGTCCACATTCACCTCCTGAGGTTCCACTATGAAGTCACTGAAAAGCTGCCTGAGGAGGGGGGGGAGGGAGGGAGGGAGGGGGGAGGG
>BROE01000008.1:7858253-7878487 GCA_036571765.1 Plecoglossus altivelis | reverse complement strand
CCCCCCCCCCCACTTGCTTTCTGTAGCATCAGCTAATCCCAGTCATTAGCTCGCTGTTGGGGTTAGATGAAGGGATCGCTATATCTCCTCTGGCTGCATCTGCGCAAGGGCTTCTGCGTACGTGCACAGTGTGCGCATGTGTGTGTGTGTGTGGTACACGCGTGTGCTCCATATATACATGCGTGCACGCATGGATGTGCATGTAAGTGCGAGCACATGTGCATACATGCTGCTATGCCTTCCTGGCCACCATAACCCCGACCTCTCTCAGCGAGTAAGTCCTCGTTAGGAGTCGTGGCCAGCTCCCCCCGCCCTTGCTGTACAGAGGCTCTGCCATTGCCTTCATTAGCGCCAAGCTGAGGGAAGAGGCACCCATACTGCTGCAACTGCACAGGAGCTCTTGCCTGGGTTTCTCAGACCAGCTGTCTACAAGACCAGGAAGGCCTGAAGGAAAAGGTGTGACACGCCACCTTGCTGAACGCTGCCCTGAAGCCGCTCTAGTTAGGAAGGAGAGCGCAGCTATGAGGGTGCCTGGTGACATGTCCAGGTGGACAGCTTTAGTCTGGTGGGGGTAGGGGCAGAGGTGTGTCTGGTGGAGGTAGGGGCAGAGGTGTGTCTGGTGGGGGTAGGGGCAGAGGTGTGTCTGGTGGGGGTAGAGGGAGAGGTGTGTCGGTGGGGGTAGGGGCAGAGGTCGGTCTGAAGCAAGCTCAGTCAGGTGCTTCTGGTTGGGGAGCAGGCTTGCGTCGGGCCGTGATGGTCTTTTAGCTTGGCAGGGAAGCGGGAGAGATGTGTGGGTCGCACATCAGTCTGAAGGGGAGAGAGGGGCTAGTGAGAGCTGTTGTCCTCCTTTTTAGACATTTAGTAAATAAAATATCGAACTGTTTGAAATGATGGAGGGCGCTTGAGCTGTCTGATCTACCGTCTGTTAATGGTATTTAAATGAGATCAATAGGTGAGAGGATTGTCACTAAAATAGATGAATTAAAAAACAATACAGATACACATTCAGGTGAGGTTGGTAAAAATATAACAGTGGATGACCACTTTCCCTCTACAAAACACAAACAAATACATCTAGAATAGCTCAGGTTTATAAAAATCCATGGTATTAACCTATTGAAATATAATAACATGCTGCAGGCCACAATTCAACCATCATTTCATTCAATATCAATATATCATATGGCTACAGTATGTCATGGCAAGCCAACTCCACAAAAATCAATTTTTTCGTCTCTCAAAAGCTTTATTGTCCAGGACTACCTCACAGAAATGGCATTAGCATATACGTTCAGCCCAAGGTGGTAATGATGGCATGAAATTACTGTAGCCTCTGTAGACCACATTTCCCCCTCTGCTTTCACCCAATTCAGTCTATCACATTCTCTCTCCCTCCCTCTTCCTCTCTCTCTCCCTCCCTCTTCCTCTCTCTCTCCCTCCCCTTCCTCTTTCTCCCTCCCTCCCTCCCTCCCTCGTCCTCTCTCTCCCTCCCTCCCTCTCTCTCTTTCTACTTCCCTCTTCCTCTCCCTCCCTCTTCCTTTCTCTCATTCCCTCTTCCTTTCCCTCCATCTCTCTCCCTCTTTCTCTCCCTCTTCCTCTCTCTCCCTCTTTCCATCTCTCTCTCTCTCTCTCTCTCTCTCCCCCTTCCTCCCTCTCTCTCTCTGTGTCTCTCTTCCTCTTTTGCCCTCTTCCATTCAAAGAGAATGTGTAACTGAATTTGAAATAGAGCGCCTGTCTTTCAGGGCCCACAGCTAATGAGACGTTTTGCCTTGGAATCCAGGCTGGATGGGGGTGGAGGGGGGAGGAGGGGGGCGGAGGGCGGAGAGAGAGAGAGGGGGAGGGTGGAGAGGAGCCTGATGGGGCTGGCCAGTTTGATGCGAGCGCAGTCATCCAGGTGTCCAGTTGTCCACCTCAACACCCCCCCCCCCTCCTCCCTCCAACAAAGAGCCTTTTTTAGCGAGAAAAGGACACAGGGCCCGTCCTTCTCCAGTGGAAGGAGCTTCAATGTGGGCTCCTATTGTGCAGCAATAGCTGACCTGCTGCAGGATGCCGGTGTCTCCTGCATCCCTCTTGCAAAGACAGACCCGCACCGGGGCTCCCTGTCTGCACGCATGAATTAGGCCTCGCCATTGAAGTCTGGAGGGGGGATGTGAGGCGACAATTAGGTGGAGCGGGAGGTGGTGCGCTGGAGAGGGCTGGCGTGAGGCGATGGAGAGTAGGGGGGGGCAGGGAGAGGGTAGAGGAGGGAGGGAGGGAGAGGCAGGGCCAGGATGGGGGTCGGGCCTGTGGAAAACAGGTCCACTTGACGGTTCACGGTCCGGGGTTGCGGGGGATCGTCGGAGGGGCCTGGCGCGGGCAACGATGATGAAAGGAGCACAGAATCTGTGTCCGAGGGCTTCTCCCTTTAATCAGAGGCCCTGAGGAGGGGGGTTGCAGGGCCCGGGGCCCCGTGCCCGCTGCCAGCCACTGTCATGCTAATGAAGGAGGCTCAGGGTGTGAATGAAGAGAGCTGGCTTGTTCCCGAAGTGCTAATTAATGCATGTGGCAGGGGTGTGTGTGCCGGTTGTATGCATTTTAATGAGGTTGTGTGAGTGTGATGTGTGTGTGACATGTGTGTGTGTGAGAGAGAGTGTGTGTGTGTGTAATAATAATTTTAGCCTTGTGATAATAATTTTGGCCTTAAGAAGTGATGATGAAAATAGAAGACCGAGTGTCAAATGGATTGGCCCTGGGGGTAGGTTATGTTTTAAATCCTAATAAAGTGGTGATAATGATTTGGTGAAATTAGCCTAAATTCGGGAGACAACCTGCCACCCAAACTAAAACATCAATATGAACCTTCTTATTTTCAACTTTTAAACAATGCAATGACTGCAGTCCTTCTCTGTAAATTCCGAACCTTTAGGAACATGATTCAAAATGAATGGAGAAGTCAGTTCATAAAACGATCCTTCCACTCTCATGAATCATAAATATCAAATGTCGTTATCACGTTATTGATATTCAGAAACAGTTCTCTTGGTGGCAGTCCACCTTCCCTGGCAAGAACCGTTGAAAGAAGTCAAGTTACAATCCAGTCTACCTCTGATGACCTACTCCACATGCCTTACTTCATCTGAGGGATTGTCCTCATAGCCACTGCCAGGCTGGCTGGCTGGCTAGTTAGCCGGCCGGCTAGTTGGCTTTCCGGCTAGTTAGCCGGCTGGCTAGCTGGCTGGCTGACAATATGATGTGTGTGTCTGGACGTCCGAGAGGGTTCCCTGGTGGAGCTTCCTCCAGACGACCCTCCTGTCTGCCCCACGTTCCCACGCATGCTAGGGGGGGAGAGAGGGGCCATGTGGGAGGCCCCAGGCGGGGCGTTGGGCTCGGCATATGGCCCCGGGCGGCAGCATTGTCTGATCCCTGTCCTACGGAGGGACACGGGTCATTGTTACACGAGTCCCCCTGGTGAGCCGCGAGGTGACCGAAGAGGGGGCGTGCCTCGGGGGTAAAAGGGCGGGCCGCTAGCGGGCGCAGCCCCATGATGCGCTCGTGCCCTCTCCCAGAGAGACTTGGGGGTCATCAACGCCCTCTCGCCTCCACCAAAACACCTTGGTCTGCAGAACTAGTGTTAACACGGAACCATGCCGGTCTCGATTCACCGGAATGCCTTCTAATGAGCATCATGCACAGATGGAGGCGTGTGGAAACTTCGAACCCGAGTTGGGAAAAGGGCCTATCCATTAGGGATAGCAAGCGCGTTTGGGATTAATCCCTTCAGGGACATTGGGCTGGAAATCTGGAAATTGCAGTTTATGTGACTGGTGGCAGAAACGTTCTTTCTAGATTCTCGAATCGAAATGAGCGAGACTCTCGTTGGGAGACACCTGATGAGGAACGAGACGTTCCACATTTCTGCCCTTCGTCGTTTGGATTTTGCGACTTCTCATTCACAGAGCTGGACGCGCTTTTCAATATGGTACGGCTGTTTGCTTGGTGTGAATCTGCAAAAATGCAACAATAGCTACACAAGACATTAGTCATCTAGTACTGAGTACTCATCTAAGGACTTTTGCCATATTCAAAATTCTCGGTAACTCATAAATGTGGACTTTCTACACACTGTCAAGGCCCTTTCACTGGTAGACTGTAGATGGCTACATTTAGTTGAATCTGTACTACACCTTACATTCCTACTCCAACACACACACACACACACACCACCCAGCACATACACACATGCGCGCGCACACACCAGCCAGCACATACACACATGCGCGCGCACACACCAGCCAGCCAGCCAGCCAGCACACACACACACACACACACACACACACACACACACACACACACACGCGCACACAAACAGATATAAAGTGCCATTATGAAATGTCAAGAGGTCTCTTCCTTTTTACATTCTCCTGTCAAAATCATGGGTCATTATGCTAATGGTTCTGTGAAGATAGAGTCCGGGGAAGAATTAGCATACAGGCCATATAGGGGATAGTGCATGTTTGCCATTATAGAATTAGCTGCACATACATTAATGTATAGCATACAGTAGTGGTTATTTGCAAGTGAAAGCTTCAACTCGTTTCGTGGCCTCACCATTTGCATCAAGGTGCTCATTACTAGGCAATTGCAAAAATTGTACACGGGGAGGAGAAATATCGACAATAGGTAGTCATTATGTAAAATAAGGAATGTCAGCCACTAAAATATCTTAACCTAAAATTCAGAAACTGTTACCTTCCATCTGTGGTGCTGTCACGTTTTCCAGAAATGTTGAAAATACAAGCAAATCCATGCTCAATTGCATTGTTTTTATTTTACTCGCGTGACTAGAATTTTGTATTGAATATTTTCATGTATATTTGTAATTCAACTCCCCAGCCATTTCTGTACAATAATTTACCTTACTCTAATCTACAGTAATGTCATTTAAAATATAGCATTTAAAATGAATGAATTACCATGCAATTTTCTTTTGTGCCGATCAATAGCCTACCAAGAGAGATTTTTGCAGAAAGAGATTTTCATTGCATAATTAATGTGTCTCTTGTCACGCTTGTGTGTGTGTGTGTGTGTGAGTGTGTGTGAGAGTGTGTGTGTGAGTGTGTGTGCGTGCACGCGTGTGTGCATTTGACTCTGGGCTGATCAGTGCCTATTTGTGTTTGAAATATTTTTTTCTATAAATTTAATGAAACAAATGGTAATAATCTTACTGAAAAGAGGTTAGAAAAATAGTGCATTTTCTAAATACTCTACTAAAAACTTTCCATACACCATTTCCATACATATTAAACATGTCATTCAAGGCACTGTCTTCATGCCATTTAAAATGTTACTCACTGGGCTTTCACCCATTGATGCTTGTCGTGTCAAACACTAAATAGGATCATGTCTATTCCTACAGAGACTCATCCTCTTAGAACGGGAATTTCTCGCCGTCCACTGCAGTAAGCAAGTGTGTGTTTTAAACGCTTCACGTTTTTTCCCAACACTTCTTGGTACACCGTTCTTAAGTGTCTCTGAAACCAAATGTGGACAGTGATTTTTGGAGAAAAAGGAGAGCTGGAAATGATGTCATTGAATGCGTGTGCGATGGCGTTGGCGTGTGTGTGTGTGTCTGTGGGGTGAAGGGAGAGAAACAGGAGAGGAAAAGAAGTATTTTCCGTCTGGAGGGCAGGAACGTACCTGGTGCATGGGTCAACGCCTTCCAATGTGCCAATTTGGAGTGAGGATCGTTAGAGCCATTTACCAGGACTTTCTCTCGTAATCGCGCTGAGCCTCTCTCTCTCTGTCTCTCCATTCCTCTCTCTCTCTCTCTCTCTCCCTCTCTCTGGAGAGCCGGGAGAGGAAGCACTGTGGAGCCGACAATAGCAGACATTAGACGACTAGTTTAGTACAGTATGGTACAGTGGCCTACACACACAGAGGGCCAGAATGGCCAGTCTTAAAGATACTGTAGCTATTACATATAGAGGTGGGGGGGGGGGAAGATGGCGAGATATGGAAAGAGAGAGGCAGAAAGATACAGATGCAGAGAGAGAGTGAGAGTGAGAGAGAAAGAGAGAGCGAGAAAGAGAGAAAGAGAAACAGAGAGAAACGGAGATGTCCAGAGATTGAGAGGGTCCAGGAAGAGACAGGAGGACTCTTCCATTTCACAGCGCTGAACCAGCTATTGCGCCCATTGTTTGTTTCTCTGAACTGGAGGTGCTCTGAGTGACAGCACGCCCGATAGACGCAGACACGGTGCGCTGCTTTACATTTCCTCTAATTGCTCTCTCCATGCCCGGTCCTGGCATGTGTGCAGAGCGTGGGGAGGGTGCTTCGTTTTTCCTTTTTTTGGCAGGGTCGAATGAAAGGAGGGGGGGGGGGCTGTGATTTGGCACAAAGAGAAGGCAGGAGGAGATGGAGGGAGGAGGAGGGAGGCTGGAGGAATGAGAGAGAACAAGAAGAGGGGGAGGAGGGCCGCTTGAGGGGGCGGAGTGGGGTGGGGGGGGGCACGACAGGGCTCCTGTTCAGAGAGAAGTCAAGGTGAGGACCTTGTTTGAACAACTCTGTGGCCCCAGCGTTTCCCGTTCGCCCCCGTCCCCCGCCGCCCCACCCCGCCCACCTTCGCGCCGCCCTACGGCGGTTTCACGCGCCGTGCCTTCGCCCCCGGTTCCATGACACACCCACGTCGACGGTGGCGGCGCAGAGACGGAAAGGGTTGTGTTGTGTTTGTCGTTTTCTCCTCAAGAGGTCGGATGAGAAACGGAGGCTGATTCCAGGCATGTTAGATGCCCAAGGTAAGCAGGACAAAGACAGGTTGAGTCGTGAGGAGTGTTCATGGACGCTTCTGGGTTTCAGTGGCTGGAAAGCCAGAGATTGGAATTAAATCGACGAGGGAGAGAGCTGATGAAACGCAACCTGCTGTTGCTATTTAATTAATAGTTGATAGTTCACAGTGCAAGATGAGGGGGGGGGGAGGTGGGGGTGGAAGGCGCTGGGAAGGGGGTGGGTGGAGCTTCGGTGTGTGTGTGTGTTGTGTGTGTGTGTTGTGTGTGTTGTTGTTGCGTGTGTGCTGCTGCACAACGGAACACATCCCCAACCCTGTACATACCCAATTCATAAATGAGGATTCAAATGCGAGATGTATATAACATGAAACAGTGACTATTAGGGCCTATGTGCCTTCTCTCTCTCATTTCTTTCAGGGATCAGAGGAAGAGGGAAGTCCCCTTTTATCCCCATGACAGCGCTTTTCAACTCCACCAGTGACTTCCAGGGGACCTGGGGTACTGTTGCACTCTGGGACACCAGACAACTGGAGGATGCCTCCGGCCTACGTACCCTGGCAACCGTGCCCCGTGCCTGGAGCCGGAGTTTGCCCTGCCCAGCCCCCCCCCCCCTTCCTCAATCTCACAGCATCAAACTTCCCTGTGGCCGCCCTCATGGCCGCTCTGACAGCGCATAAATCCCCTAGAAGGCCTGTATGGATGGGGTGGAGTGAGCAGAAGGCCTGATGTGAAATAATCGTACAGGCCCTAAGGAGGCTAGCTAATCTTTCCCAGGCTTCCAGAGTTTTGCTTTTTTTGATACCTCTTCTTTATTTTCATTCTTCTCCTCCTCTGTCTTCCTCCTCCTCATGTGACGGGAGAATAATGCCATAATTTACACCCATGCATTGTGGGAGATGAATGATAGTCGCTTTTCAGTCCTAATACGCATTAGCCATTTCGAGATAATAGTCTTTGGGTTGGAAGAATGAAAGAAATACCTTCAAATGGAATTGAGTATTTTTGCTTATTTTCTATCGCTAATGGGCTAAAAGTGAAATGAGCGATATCATTCTTAGTCTGTCACAAGTAACCAAATGTATCCGATCAAAGTCTAGTATTTCTTCTGACATTTGTTTTAATTGCTTACTGCTTGTGGGGTACTGAAGAGTCTGTTGGGGTGAAAATAAAACAGGGCTTCTCAATTCATCTGTAGGTGGTGATTGGTCTGTGTTCTGCGTGTCTATTCCCTGATTTCACTGTATGTGGAAGGAGCAGCGAGAGTGTGTGTCGAACAAGATGCCTGTGGCACACATGACACCAACATTCACACGAACACACACACACACACACACCACACAACACACACACACTTATTCGATATAGGTCTGCACTTCTCATCCTCTCTGTGCTGGTGGCTTGACTGTCCCAGCACATGCTGACTGACGGCCTGCTAGTGTCCCCCAGGGCCAGTACAGGAATCCCAGTGTCCGATGGGCAGTCTCCCCTGGGAGCCTCCATTGAGTGCCTTGAATGGCCCTAACGACCTCCAGCCCTCCCAGACCGCCGTCCAGCGTTCCAACAGCTTGCAGGGAGGGGGTCAGAGGTCATGTTACCAAACAGGGTGTCAACATGTGACCTCTTGACTCGCACAAAGACCCGAGGCAGTCAATAAACTCAGTAAAACAGATTTGATTAACCTTTAAGTAAACCAATTAACCAGACCCATTTTTCCTCCCCGCATGGATATTATTTTGACATCATTTTTTTCAGTTACTGTTTGTCCCCAGCCAAACCTTGCAAAAAAAAAATTACATCCTGCAGTATGTTGTCATAACTCTCAAGTTTGTACCAGAGTTTTAACATTTTTATTCCGTTACGATTGCTCTCGCTATCTTTTTTTCCGTTTCGCAAACACCGATATTAATTAAAGCTGTCTCAAATAATATTTGAAATACTAAATTACGAAAGAGCTGTGTGTACGAGGTTCTTTATTCGAAATGCTGGTCAGTGCAGCTATGAATGAAGTGTGTGTGTGTGTGTGCGCGCACGAACAGAACATGTATATTTCCACGTGTAGATACATAGATGCTCATATTTTCTCAGCCGTTTGTCTCTCCCTAACGCAACGTGGACGAGGAATAAGGCCAATGTCTGCGAATCACGCCGCTTACACGTCAATCAAACCGCTGTGCACATGACACCAATATCCCACGACGCCTCTTGTCCAAATCCCCCCTCATTGCTTTCCAGCTGAACGGCAAGACAGTCCTTCCCTCTTATTATTATCATCATTACTATCATCATCGGAACTTGAAAGAACCAGAAAAGCAGCGCTGCTGCAAAGGAGGAACCTTGATCTCAGAACGAGGAAGAGAAATTTGCATTCGTCACCTGGTTCCACTGGCTATGCGAACGCATTAGCAAGACGCTCTCCTATTGGTCACTTGGAGGAGCTGGCATTTTGCTGATTCCGGGGCCTTCTCTCCTCCTCCTCCACCTCCTCCTCCTCCTCGGAGCACTTCTCCTCTCAAGCACTAGGGGGCAGTCAGTTCTGTTGATTCACACCAGAGGCGTAAGGCATTTTCCAGATGTATTTTTCTGAGGGGTGTGTTGTTGATTATAATGATATTTAATCACTACACTGAGATATTACATGATTATTTAATTAATCTGGTTGGTGATTTCAATGTCCATGACATGGAAACTGTACTTTAGGGGCTCCTAACATGTACTAAAGTCACATGCAAACGCACAAACGAACACACACACACACACACACTTGGTAGTTCCTAAGCGGGCCCTCTGTCTGCTAATTAAACACCTCTTTAAGAAGCACAGTGAAGAACTCAGAGGAGCAATGTTCATTTCAGTAGGAATTATGACCAGAGCTCCGGTGATTACGAGCAGGCCAGTGGAGCGTTTCATCTTTATACAGGGAGCTAGCGAGCCTCCGTATTCAACCCTGACCCGATTTAGACTACCAGCTTGTTAAGTGGCAAAAAACCTCCTTCTACATCCGTGTCCATTTGGCGTGATTCTGCCGCAGCTCAGACCTTATGCGGTGTGGCGTTGTGGCGGTGTGGCGGTGTGGCGGTGTGGCGGTGTGGCGGTGTGGCGGTGTGGCGGGCTTCAAGTCTGATCCTGGGCGCTTCTCTGACAGACGCGCTTGACTCTGCCTCAGGTTTGGAAAACCTTGAACGTAAACATCCGGGAAGAGCAGGTCCTGGGGAGCTCGTTTGCATGCTTTGGCGTCCATCCCGGTTGCAGAGCGTCTGGACGCGAGTTCCAGACGTCCCTTTCGGCCCCTCGCGATTCTGTTGGGGACACTGCAGAAACACGCGTTGGGGGGGGGGGGGGGGGAGGAGCGATGGACATGCAGAGTCGCGGGCGTCACGTGGGTGGCGATGCGTTCTATTCTTAAACGAGAGGTCAATTAGAACGGCACGTTGTGACTGCCAGTGCACAGAGGAGGCGGTTCGAGCAGGGTTGGTGGATTCCCACATTCAAATATTCTCCTTTCAAAAACAAGGCAGTACTTGGCATTTGCACTACTTAAAATGGTCTTTTCAAGAGCAATTGTTTTTGGTCCAAAAGCTATGTTTTTACCTTGATGGCATCATACCTTTAGACTGACAACAAAGCCACGGTTTCGGTAGGGCTGCTTCCGGAATATTTTCTCTTCAGTTAATGTCTCAAGCTGCCATGGCGATCACACAGCCCTTGAAATAAGAGTAGAGTAAACTTAGGAGTGCCGCACTGCAAATAAAGTGTTACTTGGGTGAAAACATTCTTTTTCTCGAAAGTAGGGTGACCAATAATGTGTTGGGTATCCTCAGAAATACTGTCCATGTTCTTTATGTTCAGCACATTATTGATGAGAGCAATCTAACAGGGAGTAGGGTGGAAACGTTCCTAGTGCACATACCCACCATCCTGCCCCGAAAAGAACCCGCTTTTAATGACGTTGCCGAACCCAACTTTGAAATTACAGAGCTGTAATCTACAGCCTGATATGGGGGGAGGGTTTTGGGTTCAAGTTGCTCTTTAATAGACGTATTCCCCCCCTTGTCTTGATAAGTAGGAGTTTGGCTCAATAAGTAAAGAAATAAATAAGTAAATAGCTGTCTACAAAAACAGGTCAGAGGTGCTGAAGCAGATTGAAGGGTTCTTTCTGTCTATTCACTTGACAAGGTCAGGCCTGCGGGAGCAGCGGCCCTTTATGATCACCTCTCACAATTAACACGCCACAATGGCTGAATTCCTTTTCTCGGTCGGACAGAAAGCCTAGGATTAAAGGGACACCTCTCTAGAAGATTCTCTCAAGTCTGCCGTGGTGGGGGAACCCGGCCCTCTCACCCCCCCGGGGGGCCCCTCCCCTCCGCTCCCGAGCGCCCTTCTTCTCCCTGAAGGGCCTCCTGGCCCGCGGCCCCCCCCCACCACCCCCATGTGGGCCCGACTAGCTGTGAATGGAGCCCCTCTCTGGGGGAAGAAAGGAACCTCTCCAGAGGTTTGTTTTGGGAGCCGTCTCATTGATCTGTCTGCCTGTACATGAATGTACTGGCCCAGTTTTCCCGCTTACGTTAACAATGGCACTCAAGTCTGTATTAGCGGTCCTGTTTGCTGCTCATGGACTCCTCAGACCTCTGTAGAGGTAGGAGGAGCCCCCCATCATTCAGACCAACTTTCTTTTCTCCCTTTAATGGCAATGTTGAATCCAGCGGCTGGCTAAATCAATGTCAATTTGTGTTAGATGACAATAGCCTCTGTTTACAGGTACACTGGGGCAACTTCAGTCTATTAAGACAACACATTCAACCTTCCAGGGACTTGGGCTTCCAGGGAAATATCGCATATGGAAGGCTCGCATTTTGGGTCCTTGGAAATCCCTTGACCAACATATGTAATCAATAGTGGTTGGATAAAGGAAGAAAGGCTTACATGAGCCAAACCTAGGAAGGGCAGCTCCATCTCCGTAGCCCAAAGGAATTATAATGTGGACGTTATACAAGAGAAACATATTTTTCATTCCTTTTTTTCCCCCCCCTTTCTTCCCCAAACAGTAAGTAATGTGAACCATCAGTGGTATTCCAAGCTGAGTGATGAACTGAAAACTCCATCCTGAATCTCTGCATTCCTATCTCTACAAGCGAAACACGCCACGGAGACCGAGATTAAGAATAGGAGACAGGGAGAGGGAATGAAAAACGGAAAAAAAAGAAAACAAAATGAAATTTTAATCAAGTTAATCTACAGCTTTTAAGACTCAGACAATGTATAAAAATCAGTCAATTCTCTTCATGGTAAAAATACGCAATTATTTGCTTGTTACAGTTACAGCCAATGAAACAAGGGGTTTGTTTGCCCTGATACACAGCATGCAGAGAAAAAAAGACATCTCCTGTTCTCCAAAGTAGACGTTGACAGGTGGATAGATCGTCTGTAGGTAGGATTTGAGGTTAGGAAACAGAAGCTGCGAATGTCCCAAATCTATGACAGGTCTTTGGTGATGCTTCCGTGTTCAAATGAATTTAGCTGATCTGAACATCAAGGGAGACGAGGACTATAGTCTGATTTTTAGTCTTACAGAAGAAATCTGTACCAACCTTCGTAACATTCACTCAGTCTCCAACGCCTTCCAAGTCCTAGGTTGAGGATGGTGATTCAACACCACCCCCATGTGTGTATTGACCAGTCCTACGCTCAGAAACCGTCTTACATCACGACCACAAACCGATGACAACCGCCAACCTCAAACGACATCACTCCCCACGTCTCTGGTATCAGAGCTTTTTTCGGCATATTGAATCCAAATTCCAGGGCGTAACTGTTAGGATTTGAATTTATTCAAAGACAAACTGAACCGAACAATGAGAAATAAGACCAAAGATGAAACGCTCAAAGGCCTCGCTGAGCGAGGTAAGGTTCCCCAGCTAATCACATGGATAGAAAAACACCATTTGAAAATGCTCCAAATTGCCGTTGATTTGTCTTCGACACATTTCCAGACTGATTTGAAAGAAAAAAAAAGAAGCTACAAAAATCCACACTGCAATTAATACCATAAATGATTAGAAAAGTATACAGGCTTCAAAATATTAAATAAATACTTAACGAGGAGAACTAATAACCGGGTTTTCGACGAGTCGTGTTCTGACCCGACCGCCACGCTAGCTGTGGGAGACTGCTTGAAGGGGGTAAAAGGACCGATGTTACACGAGAGCGCTCGGAAAATCCGTCCGCTCCAAACATTTGATTCGTAACGATCTAAAAATTAGGCAGGATTGATACATTCAAGGTGTGCATGTTCCCCGTCCTTGCAAACAGAGAGAAACGAGCGACCTTTCTACGGTTCGAGTCGCGTTGACGAAGACAGTTTGCTGTGCTTTGATATGGTGGACTTGTTACCTTGTTCAACACAGGAGGGGCCTTCTCTTGGAAATCGTGGAACACTAATGAGCGGTTTCTGAAATCAAACCTGATTACAAGTCCACATCCTGTCTGAGCGTTGTCCGGAGCGACCGTCCCTACATTCCAGAATGAAACAGACAGTTGAGACGTCCCCCCTCTGTCCCCACCCCGTCCCCCTGGACGCAGGTACGAGTACACAGTGTTTCACACAGGTCAGAGTACCTTCTGCTTCCTGTGGCCGCGTGCAGGCGTGAGGAACGCTGGGACCGGCGTGGCGGCGTGGATGCGCGCCGGAGCGAGGGAGACGACTTCTCTGAACTCTGACCTCTGGGTGGATTCTAAAGGCAGCGTGGCTCGGACGCCAACCTCCACACGTTGAGAGGGAGTACACCCCGTCAAACTTGGCACCTCATTAAGTCAACATTTAGAATATTCACAATTGGATCCAATTTTTTGAGGAAAAAAAAAAAAAAGAATATATACATTTTAGAATTCAGAACTAGCTGTAACTGGGCATTGGTAACTTGAGGGGAAAAAAAGGCCTTGATTAATGAGCAGTAGTTGACATCTTCTCCTTTAGATTCAAATGCCCTTATGGAATTGATGCCAACTCGCAACTTAGATGGTGATGATGCACACATGTATAAAGCGTAACAGGAACAGTACACTCACACAAGCGCACACGTAAACACACGTACACATAAACATGTACATACATACACGCACACTTCACCAGAGCTGGCGTGTCAAACTTTCAGTCCGCTCACTATGGCTCAGTTTCTACCAGACAAGGTACGAGGCAAGATACTTCACCGTCGATGATTCAACGCGATTCATTCGCAAGACCAACGTCAGTCCTTGGTTAGCCGTAAAATAGATCCTTCGAAAAGCATCTGCTTCAAGTTAAGAGCTCCTCCCCCTTCCTGTACACCTTGTTTGCCCGTCCCTTCACAGCCAATCCCGAAAGACCAACCTTACAATGGTTGGTCAAGAGGAACTACCTGTCCAATCAGGATCTCCGCAGGCTGACGGGGGATCTCGTCTCACCCCCGCCTCCCCCCCCCCCCCCTCAGTCCATAGTTCATCTTCCCTACTCGTTTAAGACTTCAAGGACCTTCAAGGACACATACAGTGTATTAGATCAATATTCTCTTTTTATATTAATGTCTCTTTGTTAAGCTCGACGAATACTGTCTTCTGAACTGAAAAGGTAGTAGTAAAAATCAACAAACAAAACAAAATCAGTGTTCAGAGTCATCCGTGTGGGAAGCACAGGGTTTAGACAGGGAGCTCTGCTGATATGGTCATCTGTGATGGTCAGAGGCAATCTGGTGCCGCCGAATCAACCCCCCCCTCCCTCCCCCCCCCTGCTCTCCCACAGTAAGGCATCTAGGACCCTGGGAGGGGCTACGGCGCGCATGAGATACTGGTGTAGAACAAGCGCCGAGACGAGGGAGGTGGAGAAGAGACAGGCGGCGATCCACCAGGTGAGGAAGGACAGGAGGCCTCGGAAAAGCAGGGGACTGAACACCGTCCTCAGGCCCCCCAGGGCTACCGACAGCTGGGCCACCGACGTCCCCGCTACCCCTGAGGCCGGAGCGGGGGTGGAGCTGGCCATGTCAAGGTCAGAGCTCGCCTCCAGAGGGCAAGGGATGTCCTCTTCAAAGTACACCCCCCAGGAGTGCCCGCCTGTGAAAGAAGGAGGACTTTAGGAGGGGCGAGTCAAACAGATTTTTCATGTTAAGTTTGTTTCTCTCTCTCTCCCTAGCAAACGACCAACCCTCACCTAAGGTTTTTAGCAGCAAAGTTGTATGCAGCAACATGACCAGAGGTGCCATATACTGCAGTGCAATCACACACAGGTAGTAGAAAACACGCGCCACCTGGCAACACAGGGCAAGACGACAGCTGTTAGGACGGAAAACAAAAACCAGAAAACCACGACACTCTGAAACCCTATTGGTCCGGCGTTCCGACTCGCTTCCGAGCCGATTGGCCTCCCCCCCCCCCCCGCCACTCACCATCTTCTGCAGGTCGACGGTGCTGATGCGGCCCGCCTCCTTCTTCATCTGCTCCACCCCCTTCTGGGCCAGGCCCAGGTAGGCCTGCAGGTGGTGCCTCATCACAGCCAGACGCAGCGCGCACAGCAGCAGCACCACCCACAGACGCATGGTGTCGTAGGTCGTCTCCGTCATCCTGAGGGACGGAAGAAGGAGTCAAACTCACGCCGGTGCAAGGGGGTGGGGCTCTGAACCCTGCTCCCGGAGAGCTACCTGCCTGTAGGATTTGGCCGACGCCGCAAATCCAGCACACCAGACTCTGGTCACATGAGTATGGTCGGGGTTATGATAATACATTTTAAAAGAGGGTAGTTCTCCAGAAACAGGAAGGGTGGAGAAGAATGAGCGAGCATGAGGAGAGGTGGGCTTCACAACGTGATGAAAGCATGACATCAGTGTGTGTGTGTGGTGTGTGTGTGTGGTGTGTGTGTGTGGTGTGTGTGTGTGTGGTGTGCGCGCGCCACTCACAGAGGAGCGTTGTCCTTCCCCAGCGTGGGGTTGAGAAAGTAGTCCTTGGTGATAGGCTTGACCCACAGCAGCACCATGATCAGGGGAGACAGGAAGTTGATATGCAGCAAAGTCCTGAACGAAAGAACCAGACGCAACACCTGAGTCAGTCTGGAGCAGGGCCTCACCTGGCCTCGCCTGCGGCTGTAAGCCAGGGACTCAGAAGGGGGGGAGAATGACAGTCTACCGTGGCCAATTGGATTACCAGAGAGCCATGTGCTTTCTCACCCCCCCCCTCCATCCACTCACATTGTGCCTGTTCCGACCGGGGGGTTTTTTAGAAATAGGAGCCGTGCTCCGAGGGCTTGGGCTGATCCACGGTGAGCATCACCGCTGCCACAGAGCCAGCTCCTGGACAAAGGTGGCTTACACACTTGTGATCCGACCAATGGCACGGGCCTCTCGGGGTGTAATAACCTCGACTGGGTTTTTTGGTCGAGCCCCGGGCTGACTGAGGGGGGAGCGGGGGGGGTTGGGATGGACTCACTGTGTGACTTTGGCTGTGGTCAGGTTGAGCGCATCCAGGTGCATCTGGGCCAATCGCAGGCCAGGGAAGGTGAGAAATGCGCCGATGAGCGAGCACAGCAAGGCCAAGATCAGCTTGAAGGTGAGTTTTGATATGGGACCCCTGGAGAAACAAACAGGCGCGTTAATCTTGTTTTGTTTTTTTATTCTTCAACAGCTTTGGCCCGTCACACGGTCTAAACCATCTGAGTGGGACAGGCTCCACGTCTGCCTGCTGCGGGGACCCTACTCACTGAGACTCCATCCCCTGGTTCTCCAGGAAATGCAGCGCGCTCTCCGAGAAATTGGCGAAACCTGTCGAGAGAGAGAACACAGCCCGTAAGTCGCACCTCACACACCGGCCCCCCCCCGAAAATGACCCTCAGTGACCCCTTGGCGACCCCCTTAGGTGCCCCCGACTCACCTGCCTCCAGACCGAACTCCAGGTAGTTCTCCGTGACGATGAGGATGGCCATGGCCTTGACGAAGAAGAAGAAAGCGAAGGTGATGCAGAGCGATCGCTCGCCCCCCTCCTCCAGCTTGAAGTAGTGTGCTGTCAGAGAGAAGAGGGTCTTGCTGGGGGAAGACACCTGGTCAAGGGAAACGCAGGACTAATGCTAGAACGAGGGCCTGGGAAGGGACAGTGATTCCTCAGGTGCGGTTGATATGTCCCTTCCAAGCGATTCGCTGACCGAAAGACTAGCGGCATCATCTCACAATTAGGTAACTGACATGAGACAGGAGACTGTAAACACACTCCTGTCTATGGTCTCTGTTAGCGGTGGAAAGGGTACATTAACAGGTTCCCGTTGGGCTAATAACAGTCATTGGTGTTTCTCTTCGACGCAGCTCTGGACGCAGCACAGGGGTTGTGGGGGGGGGGGGATGCTTGCTTGCAGGCACTTGTCTCCACGGCGACAGAATGCCACTTTTTTTTTTCTTGCTGTGGACCAGGTGACAGAAAACCTCCTTCTCTCTCTGACTCTCTCAACCTCCCCCCCCCCTTCCCCCTCGAAGTCCTCTCTAGAAATGGTAATACACCCAATGAAGCAGGCTTTTCTTTCCGGGTAATATCCTGGCCTCAGGAGCGAGGCTTTCTAAAAGCTCCCTGACAACTGCGGGCGCCGCTGCCTGTGGAGGACTTATGGAAGGTTACGGCAAAAAAAAAAAGAAGGGGCCCTTGTCCGAGCTGTCAGCGAGCATGCTGCTAATGCACTCCTAAACAGCACCGCCGTCGACTGCACTCTGGCATTGCTGCTAGCCGCAGCCCTCGCCCTCTGTCCGTGCGCGGACGCACGCGGTCGCGCCGCGGACTGATATCTGGGGAAACGCACCGACGCTGCGTCGAGCGCACGCGGGCGGTTGTACGGAGCGTAGGCAGGTGATAGGGGGTGTTTTGAGGCCCAGGAGTAGGCAACGGAAAGAGTTGTCTCTTCCCATAGCTGTGGAGGTGAAGGGGGAGAGGTGGAGGGAGGGAGGGGGGGGGGGGGTTGGAGGAGATAAATGCCTCGTGGCTCCAGTCAGGGAATCCCGACACTCAACTGGGCCTGATGGGAACCTAAAATCAAGTGGGCCATCAGCGCACGCTGGCGCGTACCTCCATCACGGCCGACATCATCATCATCATCATCTTCATCTGCAGGCACGGCCATACTGCCTGATCCCCCCCTCCCCCCTCCCCCCCACTCTTTTCTTTCTTAGAAAAATCAGCATGGTGGTCTGGGAAAATTGGGCTTCCAATCTCCCGGCCGCAGACTGGAAACGGCGTGCCGACCGCCCTGTCCTCCCCTGCTGCCTATGAGCCCGGCCTGTCAGGGAGCGTGGGAAAGATTGATCCCCGCGGACGGTGGCGGCCAGCAGCGGGGGATAATGCATATGATTTTACCACAATTCGGCGGAAGAAAGTAGCAGGTAAGAGGGGGTGTGGGGGTGTGGGGGGGAGGCGAGGGGGGGGATGGGCAAGCAGATAGGTGGGGGTCGGGCAGGCAGTGGAAGCTCTGTCTGCCTGTCAGTTTATGGCCACTTACTGCCGACTGGCTGGCTGACGGCTGACTGCCCCCCCACTGTTGTAATGGAGCTGTGGCACAATCAGGCCCTGTCTGATGTCCCCTCCCCCTGACTGCCGCGCCACTGTTAACCACCAACAGGTAGGGACCGGGACGTGAAGGGACTTCATACACGCTCCGCATAGACAATCCTGCTTGGGGCCCGAAACCTGTTTGTGTGATGTCGTCTTTTTGCTCTCGGTTGTTTTGCTTTGTCTCGTTGCACACAAATGGTGGGCTTTCCCTTCACAAGCCTTGTCCTCATCTGGTCTACGACCGAGTTTAGGTCTGACTGGGTCTGAAGTCGACCCCTTAGGGTGTCTATAATCAAATGAATTGACTGACTGACTGGCTGGCTGAGTGACTCAGTGACAGGCTGGCTGGCTGTCTTACTGGCTGGCTGCCTGGCAGGCTGGCTAGCTGATTGACTGACTCGCAGTTTGACCGACTCAGTGACAAATTTGCTGGCTGGCTGGCTGACACAGTGACTGGCTGTCTGACTGGCTGGCTGTCTGACTGGCTGTCTGACTGGCAGGCTGTCTGGCTGGCTGGTAGCTGAGAGGATACATGACGAAGGCGAGCACGAGCAGGCACCACACCACGCTGATGTTCATCTCCCCTGAGGGCTGGGCCAGCGCGTAGTACAGCTCCGTGATCAGGTACACCAGGGTAGCTGCCACCGTGAAGTCAACGAGCCACTGGAACTCTGGGAAGTAGTGCAGCGCTGGCAAGAGGAGGAGGAGGAGGAGGAAGGTTAGGGGATTAAGAAGGGGGGGGCGGAAAAAGACATCTTGTCCTTTAAACGGCCCAGCTTTCAGTGGCTGCTGATGCTTACCTAACGTGTCCACTTCTGTGATGCACTTGGTCTCCAGCTGCAGGTCTATGTCCTTAGGAATGGTCAGAGGCTTGTTCTCTATGTGACCATTGTACTTCCTGCAACCAAAGCAACATTGATAGTAATGGTGATTACTATTATTATTATCATCATTAATATTGTTATTATTGTACACATCGGCCATGCCCCTGCAGAACCACATGTTATCTGTTCACTTGATTGGCTGAGTAAAGCCCCACATGACCCCAGCCTGGTGGGAGTGTTGAGAGTGCTGGGGTTGTGGAGAGTGCTGGGGTGTCAGTACTGTGGAAGGGGAGGGGGGGGGGTTCCTCTCCATGCCTGTAGGGGGCGTCGTACAGGCTGAACAGCGCACAGCAGGGCCCGGGCCAGCTGGTTCCAGAGACCCGCCGGCCTTGTGGAGCGGGGCTGCTTGGACTGCTGGCCGCTGTTTGTTCAAGCCCTGTGTGGGAGTCGGATTTAGAGGACAAAGCCGAAGGACCGGACGCTGGGAGCCAAACATGTCTGTCTCGGGGGCACCTGACTGGAGGGAGGAAGGGGGAGGAGGGAGGATGAGGGAGGGAGGCTCCACTGCACTCCTCTGCTCAGGGAGTCTGGGGGACAACAATGAGGGGAGAGAGGCTGCATTGCAGGGGCAGCCAAAAAGACAGTGGTCCTTCTTTCACTTGTGGGGGCCGGAGGGGGAGGGAGGTGGTGTGTGTGTGTGTGTGTGTNCCCGGCCTCGTGTTAGGCCATGGAAACATGTTTTCAGAGAACCACCCTCCTGAGAAGGAACCTGCATAGCATCTGGAGCCATGGGGATTAACTGCAGAGTCACTGTAGTCCAACTCAGAGTCATCAAAAAAGACATGATTGCACGTTAGCGTGCGTGCGTATGTGTGTGCGCGCGTATGTGCGCGCGTATGTGCGCGCGTATGTGCGTGCTTATGTATGTGCGTGCTTATGTATGTGCGTGCGTGCGTATGTGCGTGCATGCGTATGTGCGTGCGTGTTCGGAACACAGACAAAACACGACCATAACTGCCACTTGAAAAGCGTGACAGATGGTTTAAACTTCCTGTCGTGAGACTGAGGTGAGGCCATGCAGATGGCAGAACGCACCGGAGGGGGG
>BROE01000008.1:7833528-7857223 GCA_036571765.1 Plecoglossus altivelis | reverse complement strand
CCTCTCTCTCATTTTGAAAAACGCTTCAGAAACGGCCGGATGAAGGGAGGGAGGAAAAAAAACAAAAAACAAGCACTGATGAATTATTAAGCGTGTTCTAAGAAGCTGTTTACTCCAAAACACATATGGCTCTAATTAGAGAAAAGGAGATAGGCACTTCATTCGCTGGTCCTCTCGGTTCTTCCCAATATCTGATGCCCTTTGGTCTTTGCTTAAGATTTTGCTTAATGATGGTCAAATGCATAAATATTCCACACACAAAAAAAAGATGACAGGAGACTGTTGACAATGAGAACAAGCGCTAGGACTTCGTCCGAGCATCAAGGGTTGACTTGAAATGAAACCTTTACCTTGGGAGGCAAACAGTGCAGGCAAACTGTTCCTGGCTTTTAAACACTGTCAGTGGTGCAGGTTACGGAGTTGGACATTACCTTCCGCTGCAGAGTAGCCATCTTGCGAAGGAATAATGAGGTATGATCTTCTGAATTACGCTGGCCATTACCATGGTAACCACCAGCTGCACACCAATCACACCCTGAGGGAGAGAAAACATTCCCCCCCATCATATTCAAATAGGAAATTGCTCGGACGTGGCACAGGACTGTGACAGCAGACAAGATTGGCTCGTACACGTCGGCACACGCTCGTTCCCGGCATCGCGGTGTCTGGGAAACGTCTCCAGGATGACTTGGTTAAATCAAGTGACAAAACAGCGGCGCCGTCTGTTGCCAGTGTTGACAGTTAGCTGGGCTAACAAATTGTGTTTTTTCATCAACTCCCGATCAGACGGCCTTCTCTCAGATTGAGGCCACGGCGGGCGTGCGAGCTCGACGAGGAGGGGAACTGGCCTCACCTCAAGCGGAATAAAGGAAAGCGCTCGCGTTTCCCTTTAGATTAGATTAGCCTAAAAAGCGGGATTAAGACACGCCGGGGACCTTCAAGTAAACTGATACAGTTCGAGGACAAAAAAAAGAAAAGTTGCAGAGGTATTTCTCTCAATGGAAACGTTAGCTACTTCCTTAGCCACGCATTCCCATGTAACCGACCAAAAGAACATTGCTCTATTTATTCTAGCTAATCGCTCAACACATCTAATGACTGGTTACTGGTTATCTTAAACCCCAGTTCTTATAAGGCTAGATTAATGACACTGTGTTGCCCATCCGAGATCGCCCCCCCCCCACTCCTCAGACGTCGAGAAAACAAGGACCATCAAATGACTCACCCTGTCCCGCCTACAGTACAGGGCTCCTGCTATAAATAACACACGCATGAAGAACCCCTACACGTCTACCATTGTTTCCTAGCGAGACAACCCGATAACGAGAGGGATGGCGTCGACAAAGTTCCTCGTCCTGAAAGAAATAATCCCTGCTGCCTAAATCACAGCCCACCTGGATGGAGGTAAACTTCCCCTGGCTTCATTAGTGCTCCTTCAGAGAACAGCGGAACATCACCTGAGCCGTGTACCCCCCCCGCCCCCCTCTCTCCCCGCGACTGCCTGTCAGGGCTGCACTACATAAAGATGACTTAGAGAAGGCCTCTCTGTAGGCAGGGGACACGGCTACCCCGGGAGGATCCCATCCAGTGCATAATCAAGTTTAAACAAGAAAGGTTAGGGAAGGGAGCCTGGAGAGGCGAGACAGCGGACTGTCTTTCCAAGTAACCTAGCCGTTTTATTGGCTACGCCCCCCCACCCTCTCTCTCTCTCTCTTTCCTCTACAAGAACATAGTCCCCAGCTGCATGTCTTGATGGAGCACCTTCCCCCAATCAGGGTGGGTGGGTATCAACAGCAACAGCCCTGAGAGGGGAAGGGTGCGGGGGGTGGCGAGAGGGAGGGGGGGGGGCCGGGGGGGTGCCATTTGGGCTTGTATGCATCGCGTTCTTCAGCGTTTCAGTCACTGCTCTGGAGAGCACGAGCGAACGCCAGCGAGGATACAGTGTGTTCTGGGAACAGCGTTCGGGGGAACAGAGTGCTAACTTCTGTCAGAGAGGAGAATTCGGACGGTTGAATGAGGAGGAAGCTCGTTTAGATATCCGACCAGACGCCCGTCCGCGTGCGGTGGGTGAGCATGGCCACAAGTCAAGACGTCCTCCAAGAAAAAAAAAAAAAACCAAACCAAAAAAGTTGTCCACCCCTGTGCCCCCCAAATGTTTGCCTTTCCTTTACTCTGCGTCTTCCTGGGACAAAAACAAACTCATGTACTTTCCCCCTCGCTGGTCAGGGGGGTGTATCTAGGTCAGAGAGACAAGCGCAGTCGAGCCCTGACCAGTTTCCATTGGGGGGGACTGGGAAGTTCTCAAGCCTGGTGAAATTGAACCAGCGTGGTCTCTCTTATCTGCCCTCGTCTCCAGGACCCCCTCCGCACTCAGACCAAATGAGGGGCCAAGGGAGGAGCCCACCGCAGATAACCACCAACTAGGTGAGCTCAATCCCCTCGACTGACATCTTCCCCATGAAACCAACTGAGGAGTCGGAGCCTAAGAGGAAGTCCAGCTCAGTAGCTGCCTGTCTGCTACCTGTTTGTCCGTGACCTTCAGGCGTTTGTTGTTTCTTCTTACTTGAAGCCAACTGTGATAGCCAACCAGGCGACAGCATAGAGTGCAACTCAGCACAAACTTTAATTTAACGACAAACTTAGCTTAATCAACAGTTCAATTTCATTCTCCTATTCTGGTAGCAGTTACAATCCCACAGTTGAGACAGGTGTGTTCAACCACATCGTAGTTCCTGGTTAAACTATCTAGTATTTTGTCTATGGATAATTAAATATGTTTTTATCAGATGACTTAATATTAGGGTGAGTAGATCATTACTGTGGACACAACCCTCAACGTGGCCTGTTTTTAGTCAAGTTCAGCAATTAGTTACAAAGTCGGCAACGATAAAAGCGTGGCACAATGATATCTTTTCACTTATGTACTGAACAAGTGGATCATCAAGACATATACACAGTGGGATGTAATAGGATTCCGATACTGCTCAGACTACGTTAGCGGGCAAATTAAACGTTCTTCCCTTAATGTTTTCTCTGCCAGTGCTTTGAGGACATCCTGAGGTCATGTAGAGTTTGTGGTCGGGGTGAGGCAGCACACCTTTCTGAATGGATCATAACGCTTTAGGGTGGTGACAGATGTGACGAGAAAGAGACTAAAATGATTCAGCCATCTAGCACCGAGTACAGTAGTCATGTGCAGAGAGATAAAAACAAATGGTAGATGTTTTCATGGCACGGTAAATGCCCAATGCTGACCAGCCAAACTGGTGCAAATGCCACCTTACAGGTGCCTTAGCTAGGCTAGTGCACCATGCTAACAAGGCTGGCTAGCCAACGCAAACTAGCTTGCTAGTCGTAGCCAGCCAGTAGCAAGCATCATGACATGTATGCAATGTTGTAAAGCACAACGCATACACGCAAGTACCATCTTCTAAAACTGTCTTCTAATCTGTGCACCTTCTGTAGCAACCAATGCATGAAATGAATGGTGGGTGTGCTGTGCGTGCAGAACAGGCTGATTAGCTATGGTAGCGACATAGCAAGCTAAATGCTAATGTCTATCTGGCTGGCTATATACTTAGCTTTCAAGCTAACTAGCTGGCTTTAATACTCACCATGTTGATGCAGTGGTGCTGAAATGGACTCAACGCCGACAACTGTCACACTAAGCACCCCTAGTCGGAAATCAAGCGGCGTGGAGCACATAAGCCTTTTCGACGTCGGTTATTTTCAAGGGTATGGAATTCGTGTATGAAAATACCTACCGTACCCACTGTAATGCTATCTTACATCGCAAAAAATCCACTGATACAACCTCGGTTGCCGAGTGTTGTCAACTGCAGTAGAGGTCACGCTCAGTCTCTGAGAATATAGGTGTCACTATATATGCCTGTTTATAAATCATCTAACCTGTGTGACATTGTATTTTTTATTATTATTATCATGGATTATATACTTCACTCCTATTGATGAATAACCTTACTGAACGTATTTTTTCTGTCATTATTTCATATGGAATATGAGTAAAACTTGTGTTATTTTAGTTTTGTTCTGGCATCAAATAGAATACCGTGCACGGGCCAAAGGACCCCTAGGACGCAGACGTGCTATACACGTGACATCTGTCAACCGTATGGGTTCATTCAGCAAGACTACAGTACAGTAGCACCGTAACCGTATGAGTACAAGTCGTGCAGCCCTTTACAATATTTTTGTGTGTTTATATCTGCATGTTTCCATTTTATTTGATCTCGTGCAGCGAATGTAATATGACAAATTAAAAGGCAACACTTTGAGCCTCATATCGTTTCCCTTGCTGCTACCTTTATCCACCCGTTATAACCTCATCCTTCTTTACCGTCAGCACATGTTAATTGTTTGTGTACAGCGGGAAATTGACACTGGTAAACAAGGTGAGCATCTGAATGACATATATAGTTTAATGACATGAATGCAAATACCTTTATCAATGTAATATGATAGTATTTGCTTCGGGATACTAAGATCTCCCTCTCTCTCTCTCCTCTCTCCCTCACTCTCTCTCTCATTCTCTCAGCGTTTCTCTCTCATCTCGTCTCTCTCTCTCTCTTTCTCACACAACGCACACACATCACACACACACACACAATACACACACATACACACACTCTCAAGTGGGTGTGTACAAGGGCTCTCCTTTTCTCTCGCTGCACGAATCCACCGCCACATCCCGTTAATGGTTGATTTCAGGCCCTACAGGCGTGCAGACGTGCTCGCGCAGCAGGAGTGTTTCCACTCTGTGTCGATCTGCCATGTCACTCAGTCTCCTCATTATAACATCACATCCACTTAGCCTCTATGGTCCCAAAGATTCCTGTCACCATCACGGTGAAGTCCGCCAAGGAATCAATTAGCCTGGTGGTGGAACAAACGTGATCAGCTCCGCCACAAATGCGAGAATTGGATTTCGAGAAGGGTTTTATACTAAACTTCTGTAGGTTTAGCTAACAGATTGGCCACTATGTATTCTACACACACTTCAATGTATACTAACAGAAGACAAAGGGATGTTATTAATTGTACTGTATTTATGCGTGTCCGTATTGTTTTATTCAACGCACTCCAAAGCACACCCCTTCATGCGCCTTTTGGCTTCCTCGCATCACTGCGTCGAGTCCTGTATTCTGTCTGGTATACTCGCGTTCTACTCTTTTAACTCAGCCTGGTCTGTGGTGTGGTTTATTTTTAGATGAAACATAATAGTCTGGATTCAGTTTGTGCTGTGAGTTTCGCAGCCATTCCTGGTTTGTAAAATGTGACATCTCGTCAGTGCCTCCTTTTCTTTTAGGTTTTGACTCAGGAGCCCATGAATAAAGGCGATAGAAATATTACAGTAAAAAGAAAAAACCTCTGCATAGTCAATCAAACATGCTCATTTGAGAATGTCAAACTTTATTTTTAATGGCAGGGCTGTTTTGGAATATGAACGCTGGCGAGCATTATACATTACTTCCTTCTTTTATTAATCAAACAACAGTTTGAGATGTGCACTGATCTCAGAGTAGCTGTAGGAAATAGAACAAAAATCCATGTCAACTCCTCAGCTGCGGCGCAGGAGTCGTTTCAGAGAGGAATGCGTGAAGCCTCCTTGCTGCAGTCTCTCGTTCCCCATTCTCTCTAATCTGCAAGAATGCAAACGACAATGCCCGTGCAAATACTACTGAATAATGAGCGCGTTCCTTAATCTTCACAGCTTTTGCTTTAATGGAATAATGTTGCTTTAAACGTACTGTTCAGTGCATTTGCCGAGGAGTTCAACCAGACATAAAGTGTATATAATACTGTGCAGGATAGTATTTGATCATTTTGTAGAAATCAAGTAATGCCGATTACATATTCCTTTTAAAGTGAGGAGGAATTCACATTGAAAGTTATCCCAAGTCTGTTTTGATTAAACAGTTTGATGAATGATCCTTGAATTATTTTTTTTAATGTTAACATTCTTGTCACATCTTTCACGCGTTGTCCCCACTTTCCCGCCGTTTTCAGGTTTCAGTGAAGGGTGTGCTAGACATGGGAACACTTAACAGTTTGCTTTGTCAACGCTGATATTTAAATACATCTCTCTGTGGATTTGCAATGCATATCCAACGATTCTACCTGCACTGCCAACAGACGTGGGCATTTTAAGGCCCATGGTTGGGCAGATGCATCCAAAGGTATATTCCTCCATGCGAACTGTGCTGGTTGTACTGTGGCCTGGGCTGGCTCCTCCCTGCACTTGGTATCTGCCAGAGATTTTAATTAAACAGCACTATTCATGAGTAGGCTCCCTCATTAAAGCAGACCCAAAGCTGTAGAGGCATGAAGGAAAGGATAGAACAGGAGGACAGTCTATACAAGCTACAGACGACCAAATAATCCACAGACGGGCAGGACTATATCTTTCTGACTCTTTTTTTTCCTGTTTAGATTAATATAACAAGAACTTTAGGACCCTTGAGACAGCCTACAAATTTGGAGTCTATAGTTTGGGTTGGTTTCTGCAGGAGTCCACCGGGTCCAAGTGACCCTGTAATGAGAAAGCAATCACACACACACACACACACACACACACACATCTTACTGTTTCCACTGTCACACCGAAATTGTTTGCCGTATTGAGAAGATAGTAATATGACATGCTAATTAATATCTGTCACAGCTGCAATAACGGAAGTGCGCATGAGAGCGGGGATAAAGAGGCGCATATATAATGAGGTACTGTAATCACGCCAGCGGAATTAACCATGGCCTTATTTTCGAGGCAGAAATGGGACTAAGCGTGGTGTAAACTAGTCTCTCAGGCCATGTGGAGCGGCTGTTTGCAGAGGTGAACAACCGGATTTGGTGAAAGTCTGTCCTTAGCGATTTAAAGGCGGAAGGTAGGCTAGTTATCACGACTCTTGAATTCTGCAAGCAAATTTGATGAGGATTTGTGGTCATGTTAAATTAGCTGCATTCAGCGCGGCGATGAGGGAAAGGATTTATTCAAAACCTAGGCCATGGTATTTAAATAAATGCCTTCTATTTAACAATGCATTGACTTTTACACACTCTCAGTCTCTCTCTGTCTCTCTCTCCGTTTATGTGTGTGCGTGCGTGTGTGCTTAATAGCCAAATATATTTGTACAGTTTGTAAACGTGTACTTCATTGTTGCCTTATTTGATTTTAATTTTTATATGAGTCTTTATTAATTATAGACAATAAACGAAACCGAGAAAATCAGTCAGAAGGGAATTCAGTGAGACGTTTAAGCATTTTTTTCCCGTGAACTCCTCTATTCTAGCCTATCCTATTTCAACTGGCTTATCTTTCAATATGTATATAGCCTGCATTTTCCACTCATATATTTAGAACGCTTTTACTAATATTTCTCCATTTCTTTTCTTTTGTTTTCGAAGAAAATTCTACAGCACGAGAAAATCGATTGTGAGCCAACAAGTCTTCCCTGTTAAAGACTTTGACCTTAGGGTTAAGGGTGTTTGACCGGCATTTGACACTTGACCTCTTATACATGTTATCTTATCAAACCCTGTGTTAACGTGTATTGATCACGTTTCTCCCTCGAGACAACATTTTGCCAGCATATTATTTTCGTCCGAAAGAAGTCCTTTGAAAATCTCGTGGTTCTTTTTATATTTAAAACACGCAACCCCAGTGGGCTAAACAAATATTTCTATTCTGTTTTCTCCATTATGCGTTTGAAGGGATAAGCCATGTAAAACGAAAACTGACGCGTTCACTACTAAGCCAAACTCCCTCTATCTTTTATTTTCTTATATTTAGACTTTGACTACCTAAATAGGAATACCCTGGTAGCATTTCAAAAAAATAAGCATTCTGAAAATAATTTGCTAGGCTAAACAAAATATAGATACAATCTTCTTCACTTGCTGGATCTTTACAATGTACGTATATAGGACATTACAGATACCCCAACTACATCCACTACTGTATGCTGTACGTCAATGGTAAATTATAATAACAACAGTTATAAGCATGAATCAAATGTTTCATTGTAATCTCATTGTGATTCGAGAAGGCCGATCATGTCTTATTTGATCAGCTATGCACACACACCAAGATGAGGTACGCAAACAAGGGAAGCACATGCTCAGAAGCTCACGGCCGCAACCCCCTCCCGGCCCATTCTGTTTCGCACGCATTAAAAAAAAGGGGGTTTCGCGTTGAAGCACCGTCCCCTGTATTTAGACAGAGGAGGGAGAAAAGGAGGGGAGCAGAGTGGACCGTCGACTCCCAGAAAGTTCTCAGGGAAGTGCTTGTGTCTGGCCGCGGAGCTGGCAGCTGATTTGGGATTGAGCGTTAGCATAACAAAGGGCCCGAGCCTGTGAACTTGGGGCACCTTTCGACCCAGGCGCTGTGGGGATGAATAGCCCCCCAGGCCTCCCCATAGAGCGCCCCCCACCGCTCGCCTGTTCGTGGCTAAATTGTTAATCAGGGTAATTTAATATAGTTTTCAATATGCCTCATCTCTCATCGGGAAAGCATTCGCGGGGCCTCTCGTCTCCACCCCCCCTCCCCTCCAGGACCCCCCTCCCACCTCCAGCCACCCCCCCTCCAAAAAAGGCCCCCCTATTCAGCCAGGCGAGACAGGCAGCTGCAGGCCTTATAGCCCCCTGAATTGAAATGTTCATACATCAACAACACAGAGGCCTGAAAGCATGCGTGTGTGTGGTGTGTGTGTGTGTCTGTGTGTGAGAGAGAGGTAGAGAAAGAGAGACAGAGAGAGAGAGAGACAGAGACAGAGAGAGAGGAGGGTGGGGTGAAGGAGTGCCGGTGTGAACTGGTCGTCTGTCCGTCCAACAAACTTGAACATGGAAGCCCATTCGTTGATGTCATCATCTTCGTGGGCGCTCGCACAAGTCACCTTGATAATTCTACCAAACGGAAACAGCGGCGACCATGACTACATCAATCCCATCCAGAGCAAAAAATCCGAGCGAAAAGTTAAACGTTCCCATGCAGATTTTAATCAATCGGTTCTTCCAGTTCAATGGAGGACCTATTATGTGTTGTGAGTGATCAACAATGATATTTTCCAGTGAAACGGGAACATATTCGAGACACATGAATTACTTCACCTTCTTTCTGTACATTTTACTACCAGACGACACCGCCCAGATTCAGGGACGGAAGCATTCCGGTTGGTTCTTTTGTGTCTCCGTTAAGGGCGAGGCCAGTCCTGACCCATCCCAGCAGATCCGGCTCTGTCCTCGCTGAGCGCTGTGACATAGCAGACAGTCCCAACCATTACGCTGTCAGAACCGGGGTGATGTCACCTGCCTGCGCAGTAACTCTGCATGTCTATATGGGCCGAGGTGATGTCAACATTGGGTTAGTGTGTCCAGGGCTGTGATGAGTCACTGAGTTCTGGGGCCACATTGTTACACTAACAGTGTGATGGGGAGAGACAGAGAGGGCCTAGAGCTGACTCCAATATCTATAAATACTACTGTAATAAAGGATGACTCAGATTCTCCGATGAATCTCTGTGTTGGCTCAGGTTGGCTTGGAAAGGTTGGGTCCTGGGGAAAAGATCTGGCCTCCTATTGGCTGTATACAGACCTGGTTGTAGCTGGACATGAGTGTGGCAGGGTGACACTGGACCTGGCACTGTTCACTAGGGGACAGGTTGGGATTTTTCCTCCCAGAAACACCCAAGTGTCATTAGCATCCCAGCTGGGTGTGTGTGTGTGTGTGGGGGGAGACCAGACCCAGACAGGAGAGGAGGTGTAGCCAGAGGAGGTGTAGCCATGCTCCCAGGCTATTGTGGAGAAGAGGGCAGCTCTTGTCTCGTCTACTAATGCCTTTCGCGCGCCCCTGTCTCAAGCCTGTCTGAGCCTTTCTATGCTAATAACGCCAAACCACACCACTAAAAGATAATTCCCCCCTAAATCATGGCATCCCTTCTCCTGAAAACCAGACACACTGCATCTCCCTCCCTATTTAACCCCCCACCTGGCCACCCCATACAGTGTTAGCTCTCTCACACTCCTCTGAACACCTCCATGCCCAGACACCCCAGACTCCTCCCCTCCCCCCGCTGTAGTTGAACTTGCACCTTCACCTTCCTCCAAATGGTTAGTCCTAAATGGCGAAAGTGAGGCCCTTAACGCTAAATAACCTGAATATGGCTGAAACATGCCTGCATTGGCACATGTCAGAATAAATATACTGTTTCAGTAACACGTTACAATGTTGCAATTTGGGATACCAGCAAACATTTCTATTGACCTGCTCAAGCTCTTGAGAAGTGTTACACATATCTGTAGTCCAAGGTGAAGGGTATCAAGGAGGGAGGAAGTGACAATGTTTGTCATGGTGTCACTGAGACAGGAAGTGGGATTCATCAATATGGGAACAAAGGTCTGATAGGCCCCTAGGGGAGAAGGCCTCAGCCAGGGGTCAGGACTGGGGCGCTGGTGTCTAGACGCTGCCTGCTTTTGTTGCCAGGCCTAAAAGCCCCTGAATGGGAAGGGTTGACCTATGCCTGGTCACTGTGGGACACAAGGCCAACGATAGAGTCTAAGAGAGAGAGAGAGAGATGGAGAGAGAGATAGAGAGAGAGAGAGAGAGAGAGAGAGAGAGGGAGAGAGAGAGAGAGAGGGAGAGGGAGAGGAGTGACTCTTTAGAGTTGAGTTGACTTTTCATTTTAGCAAGTGTAAATGCAATATTAGATTTTGAAATTAAACATTTAAAAAAAATCCACCTAATTATTGACACTTCCTTGTTCAAACATCATGATTTAATCCTAATGAAAACACACTGAATCTAACTATTTAGTAGTATGTTTGAATAAAAATAATAATTTTGCAAACAATGACTGACTTAATTTTATTCAAACATTGCTTTTGTTCTTGTCCATGCAATCTTAAAGTTAAAAGAGTGACACACTGGGGGTCCAACTCAACACTACACAAATAGTGATGTCATCAAGTGATGTCATGTTTACACCACCCAGAGAATGCAAGAAGTGGGACAATCTCTCTCTCTCTCTCTCTCTCTCTCTCTCTCTCTCTTACTCACTCTATCTGTCTGTCTCTGTCTGTCTCTCTCTCTGTCTCTGTCTCTCTCTGTCTCTCGCTCCGTCTCTCTCCCTCCGTGTCTCTTTCTCGCTCTCCATTCCTCGCTCCCCTATCGCAGCGCCGAGATGGTAGGGTGGGTGCTGCGGGGCGCAGTTTAATTGAAAGGCAGGGAAGAACACTGCTTGTTTAAACCCAACCACCAGGCCGCAGGGTCACGATGGAAAAACAAAGGCTCATCCCCAGGAGTGAGTGACGCGACCCCACTAATGGCGGAGCGGAGAAGAACACAGCGTCTGTAGTGTTGTACTAGTCGCAGAGACAACCAGCAGGTCGGGGTACAGGCCAGGGTGCCACGCGTTGGCGCGCACGCCACTTTAACCGCGTCGGTCCTCATGTTGGTTTGTTTTCACCAAGGACCTTGGCGCTAGTCTACCGCAGTGTCTTGTCACTTTTTCATAGAGTAACAACAGGATAAAACTGCTCTTGAGTCTGTTTCCACGAGACGTCTCCTAACTCTCATTGCTTGGAATAATCATCGGATTTAACGTATTTACAGAGTGGCGGTCAGTGTTTCCAGCCAAAATAACACAAGCGATTTCGAGAAATCCAATCGAATGTTTGTTTCTTTTACATGTGATATCGCATGAAAAGGTAGGTCACTTGCATGTCAAGCTTTGGCAACACCTAAATGTGAAGATGCAATTGAAGACACCACAGGAAATGAGTGGAACAGTAACGCGCGATACTGCAGATTTCAATTTGTGCACGACGACTGTGGACGTTGTGCACCCCATGTGACACATCTCTGTTAGCGTCCAGCGCCTCTACAGTGTACTCCTCCGGGATGTCCAGGTCACCATGTTCCCTCAGGCCTGCGAGCGGGTTCACCTACACGAGGACCGCGGAACTCCTCTTGTTGAGGCTATATTGAAAACAGTGTGATGTTCCAAGGGACTGTTCCGTCCGCTCCATCTCCTTTGCTTGTTGTTTTTGCGCATGTGAGAGAGTTTGACATGGGTCCACATCTCTGGAGCCGATGCTGAGCGGATGCGAATTCACAGAGAACAAATCACAAGAGACTGGCTGGAGGTTGTTGACCCACATAAGGATTCCCTATTCGTCTCCAGCAAGACACCAGCTCATTTTAGGCAGCAATAAATATCAATGCTACATATCAATAAAGCCATCTGAGAGAGAAGCAGAAATAGCAACAGAGAGAGGGGCAGATTGAAGAGAGGCAGATAGAGAGATGAACAGAGAAAATGAGAGAGGGCAGAGGTGGAAAAATGGAAGGGGAGATGAAAAAAATAAAAAATAAAAGCATCTGGAGAAAGTGGGCGCCTGTTCGCTCGGTTCAGCTTGGTGGTCTGGTGCCTCGTGGGACAGAAGAACATTCTGTCAAGGTTTTGCTCTTCAAAATCAATCACTATCCACTGGGCTTGTACGTGCACACACAGACACACACACAGACACACACACAGACACACACGCTGGGAATGTCTTACCTCTTGTCCAGCTCCACCTGAAGAGAGTCAGAGTGTCATGTTGGAAGTCTGGAACATGTCCTGTTCACTCTTTCTCCGGTCGCGAGTCATGCACACGTCTTTAAATCACAAGAAATGGCGCTAAGGTTTTACATTTACAGGATTTCATTCCCCCTATCTCTTCCCATCCACCATACAAAAATGCGCCGTGTTTCAGAGTTGGGTGCACGAGAGATGCATACTAGCCTTGTTTACCTTCCGCTGCCTGTGTCTTTTCCTGTGTGGATCCTCTCAGTACAACATCTCTGTGCTGCTCCGCTCAGCTAGCCATCTTCTGAGGGAAGACGCACCAAGAGAAAAAAAAAAAGAAGAAGAAAATTCAGTCGCTGCTCGTTTTTCTCGCTGGAAAGTTCCCCAAACTTGGGGAGCGCTGTTTGGTGGTATCTGCCGTCCGCTGGGATCATGGGGTGGCTGATGCTTGTGAATCTTCCCCCCTCCCCTCCCCTTCCACCCCCCCCCCCCCACCTCCCCGCAACCTCCCCTCCTCCTAACCAAAAGATAACACACACTCCTGCTATCTGTAGATAAAAGTGAAAAACTGAGCCCCTCTTTTTGAAAGAGGGGAAAAAAAGAACAACAGAAAGGAAGAGGGAGAATTCTTTCTGAGAGGCGTAATGGAGTTTGGAAGTTAGATGCTCCTTGCTTGCCTCCTCCAAGGTCAGAGTCCTTGGCCAAAACAGACTTCAAGATATTTCTGCCTCGAAATGTTGTGTCAACGGTAAAAAATCGTGCATTAATTCTTCACTGTTTACCAGAGATCAATCCTAAGTAACTCCAGCGCAAGGCCGCCAGAGCTCTTTGTGGTTCTGAAATGCTTTTGCCTCAATTCAATTGTGCTGAGAGACGTAAACAGCAGCATTATGATTCCAGGAAGAGCTATTTAACCTGTGATCCATAACTTCAAATGCTGCATTACTCTCCATTCGATTTCCATATACATTTGTCAACCAATAAGGTTAATCAAATTTGCTGTCTGATGTCATTTTTTCACATGGCCCAAAACCTAGAAACCTTTATGACAAAACCTAGTTGCATTCGTGTCTCAACTGTTTGGTCATCACCTACAGAGAGCACGCCTTTCAGTCAACATCCTGTGCGACGGTCTGCTCATCCATTTTTCAATCTTTAGCAACGACTAGCTATAAATATCTGCTTTGGCTATTTTTATTTCGCAATGTCTTCATTTCTTCACCCGTGGCAACATTTGCAGCATGCAGAATACAAAACGTAAGGTAGCATAGACTTGACCGCACTTGAAATGTTGACACAGGGACCTCCTTCCCCGCGTGGACAGTGTCGCAGGTGTGGATGATAAGAGAGCGAGCAAACAATCAAAAACGTGTCACGAGGCCAGGAAGATCGAACCGGGGGGGTTGAAGCTTCCGGTAAAACTGTCAGCGGCTTCGGCTCCGGGGGCCCTTTTGTCTCGTCCCCAGGATGAAACCAACATCGCTGGACACATTCAGACACCGCACGCTCTCACCTGTCGCTCCACTGCAATCACAGCGGCCGCGCTGGCGCGTAAACACGGGAGGTGTCACAATACGCGGCGACACGGACACCCTCCTGTCCTGTTAAGTGCATCCGACCGTTGTTTACCTGCGTGTTCGCGAGGGCGTAAGTGTTGGCGCGCGTGTCCCTTGACCCCTTTGTCATGGGCAAGCGGAGGCTCGCGTGTGAGCGTACGTGTGAGGGGGATGGTTTGAAGCCATATTTCATGTCCAGAGACGGTCGGGTACCCCACATGATATTATGATGATGCAGCCTCAATTTAGGGATGGGGGGGGGCGGGGCTGTGCGAAAAATGTGATGACAGGGCAAGCAGAGGACTAGCCTCTGATCTGACATCCGAGGGAGGGGAGAAGGAGGGGAGGAGGGAGGGAGGGAGAGCAGAGGGATGGAGGGAGGGAGGGAGAGCAGAGGGATGGCTGCTAAGGGAAATGAAGAGGTGGGACGGAGAGCGAGGAAAGACGATGAATGAGAGAGATGAAGACGGAAGAAATTAACAGGATTAGGAAGCAGAGATACAAATGGATGGTGAGAGAGGAGAGAGAGAGAGGGAGAGAGAGAGAGATGAGATAGAAAGAGAGATGAGAGAGAGAGAGAGAGAGAGAGAGAGAGGGAGGGAGAGAGAAAGAGGAGTGAACCGAAAGAGGAGAAACGTTTTGTCAAGCGAGGAAACAGGTCTGTCAGGTATGAACAAGAGCTGCCATTTTAAAGGTTGATCCCTCTTCAAGTCCAACAAAGGAAATAGGAGGACAAACAACCGGTCTGAAACAGGGAAACCGGACAAGTGGTTCCATGACCACACACCCACCATCTCTCATTCGGAGACGTCGAGAGACACCAACAACCAGGGCGCAACACAGCCAGAGTTTCTTTGTCTTTGCCCGTGAGACGTCTGACAACATTTCGATGGGCTTCAAACCAGTAATGAGGTTTGAGAGATGCCGTCGTTTCTCTCAGACGTCGTCGAGGTTCGTGTCAACGGTTGCATCAGACAAGACTTGGTCTTCATATCATTCGAAACGAGAGACAGAAAAAATACGTTTTCCAAGAAGTTTCGAAACCATATATTCCATTTAAAGTGTACTTTATTTGCTTAATTCCATTAGGAATATATATATGTATTTCCGATCATACAGAACAGGTGTGCAAAACAGGTTGTGTTGTAAAAATAGATGCCCACACATTACACACAAATTGAAAACAAGTGATTCATTTGAAATTGATTGCCATGCTTGCTCATGAGTCACAAGCTACACTTGCTCCAACTACAGTACAGACGCACACTTTTCACATAGAGGAATTCTTGACTTGGCGGAAAGTAAAACTTCACCGCACAGCTGAACAACATGGCGCTATCGAACACTTTTGCGCTTCAAAATCCGTTTCTTTGACCACGTCTGGGAGATGCTTGTAGCCACTGGGACCAGGGGGCCAGATGGAAAACGTCTCTTTCACGGTCGTCGGGTGGCGTGCGTGTTTCTTCCGCTCTTCATCCGAAACCACCCGCTAAGGATTCTCCGGCCGCCACCTCCGAGCTGCGGACAAACACACAAAAACACACGGTCTATCAGCGCAAAGTCAGACAACGATCTCGCCTCAGAATCACCTGCTAGCTTCCACAGAGCTGTAAACAAGCCCCAGGGGTGAAACCTTCAGACGGGACGCACGTCTGGGAGACGCGCTAAGCCCTCCACGCCAGTCTAAACCGCGGCGCTAGGCGTCGGTGCGCTCGTTCACCGCCGCCGTCTGGAGAGACGCTACTCAGGAAGCCCACCTGTTTTTTCATCCCATGCTAACCCCTGCCCCCGGTATGAAAGGAGGCCCTCACAGAGCTGGCTGGCCCAGTGTATTCCAGGGCCAACAAAAGACACAACAATGGCCCCTGACATGAGTCTCCCTCATATCACGCTGCACTCTCCCTCCATTGTTCCCCGCTCACTTCTCACATGTATTGTCTTACACCGCATCGATAAGGTGCCCAGCTGGGTTTTGTGTCAGGGAACGGAGGAGGAGGAGGAGTGTAGGGGATTGTCTCAGGGTTACAGCTAGTGATTATACTCCCATCTAGGGAGTGTGTAGGGGGGGAGAAATGAGGGGGAGGAGTGAAGGGGCGGGAAGGGAGAGCTTTTCAGATCCTCTTGTCCTCCCCAGCCAGGGCCTACCCATCCTCCTCCACCAGACACTCCCTTCCTCCTGCAAGGTATTATGGTGTTACGTTTCCTCGAAACTATAGAGGCCGTTGACAAGCATGGGAGTCATTGTGGGCAGGCACTGCGGGGCCCCTGTGTGAACATTCGGGAGGGCCTGAGAGAAGAAGCGCCAAGCTCGCCTGGAAAACGATCGCCCGCCACACGCGCCTTGAATCTGCCCTAATCACAAACGCGATCGTTTCCACATCTGTATCGCGATCCAGCGCTGCCGAATATAGATATTGTGCTAGGCATAAACACCGCGTGCCCTCTACATGTCAGCACTCTCCTCTGTAACAAATATCTAAGGCTTTCGCTGGCAGGTTTCAAATGGCAGGGGTTCCACGGAAAAGAAGGTCTAAACTCAGCCCAAAAAGATGAAGCGAGCTGAGTTCAAACGGCACACACACACCGCCCTGCTAGCTCAAGGGCACTCCCTGCCCGGCCTGTCTGTCTGTGGCTGCAGATCTGAGCATGCTCTACCCGCGCCCGCTCCGCATCCTGCCCCTCCGCATCCTGCCCCTCCGCTGGGCTGACTCGGCACATTCACACACCGAACACTGGGGTGGTGGGGGGTGGAGCGGGGGGGGTTGGACAGGGTGGGGTTGCGGAGCGGGGTGGTGGGGCTGATCCGACCGCCACTGTATGTTGGCGTGCGCGCGCTCACGTTGACAGGTATGCCTTCTGGTTGCCATGTGCGCACGGATGCGTGTGCATGTGTGTGTGAACATACTGTAGCTGCTGGGATGTGAATGCATTGCCTGTACGAGCACTCGCGCAAACACAGGTGTGTATGCGGGCAGATGTTTAAAAAGGTGCGGGTGTGTTTCTTGGTTGTGTGTGTGAGAGAGAGAAAGAGAGAGGGAGAGAGGGAGGGAGAGAGAGAGAGAGAGAGAGGGAGAGAGAGGGAGGGAGGGTGAGAGAGAGAGGGAGAGAGAGAGAGAGGGAGAAAGAAAGGGAGGGAGAGAGAGGGAGGGAGAGAAAGGGAGAGGGGGAATGAAAGAGTGTGGGTCTATGTGTGCTGGTAACTGGGCGTTGGTGAGAGCTGTCCCATCGTTCTCAGGTTCAGATGGGCCCTGTGGCTATCCACTGGAATGGGTGAAACCAGGTGACGGGGTGCTAATAGTCGTCTGGTTCACACACAGCTGCAACATGACAAAATGATGCCATAACAGAGGCCACAGGGGTTGCAGGGGTAAAATGATGTGTTGGAGAGCTCCAATTCTAGCCGGTAACATTATTTCCAGGTTCTTTAAAAAGTGCAGCTATACAATTGGTGGAATGCACCTCTATTGAAGGAAAGCCTTGATTTTTAAAGACTGCTACAGAACAGTCCTTTCCGAAACTTTTCAGCAGTGCTAAGAGGATATGTGATAAGATTCCACTTCGCAGGTCTGAGGCAAACATTTGGAAAATGAGCCGCGAAAGAATTCCTATTTTGAAACCAGTGTACAAAACACTACAGGTGACGGAATGTGACAAACAAACATGTCAACAAGCTATCCAAATCTCGGGGCCGAGAGCTTTTTCCACTCGTATCTCGCACGTCAAAGGATCTGGATGACTGCCATGCTCTCCGGAACCTTCCTCACTTGTGGGGAAAAATCCCCAGATTCCTGACACGTCTACCCTGACTCGAAAAAGAATCCTGTCAGAGCCTCTCTGTCTTGAGAGTGATAGTCAGATGTGATCAAAAAAGTAGGACCTATCACTGCCCCAAGTCACAAGTAAAAACGCGAGGGAGAGACCAGCACTGGCTTAACTACTCCCCTCAGACAGCGCTGCTCTCTATAAGGAAGTATCAAACACTACAACATGTGGTTTTACCATCACAGCACAGACGACCGAGTAGACTAACAGTCTTGTATCGACAGAGAGCCACGCCAACCACAGAGCTGACGCGAAACCGCACACGGACCCCCACGCATGGAGCGAACCCACGAAACGTGCACTTTCACCCCGCAGGATGTGCGCACGCGTGGGCGCACGGACCAGAGACGCGCTGCTCGCGCGTGCACGCGCACGTGGGGGCGCAGACATACATCAAGGCTTTGAAAAACCTCAAGGAGACATCTCCTCTTTCATCTGTCAGTATGGATGGAAACAGACACGTCCAAAAAGCACCGCCAACTCTTCTCCTACATAGCCGGCTCAGCGGTCTGGATGCTTCAAGCACTGCATTATCTCCTTAGTGTCTAACAGCCAACCATGGTAAATAATGGATGACACCCCCCAACCATCCAACCTCTCCTAACCCTCCCCCCTCCTCCCACACACACACACACACACACACCCACACACACAAAACAACAACAACAACAAAATACAGTCTTTCAGCACATCCATAGCTTGTCCCCCCCGCGTAAATGTCTTTTGTCTGTCTATGGAGAAACGGATATGTAGGTCAGGAGACGTGATTAGCACAACGCTGCTCTGCGTCAGCTCGAGTCTGTCGTCTGACTAACGCCATTCCGGCGTAATTCTGAACTCTGGCGGAACGATTGCCCTTAGCGGGGGGGCGTTGGGCATTTGAGGGCAGCGGGATAACATGAGAGTCCAAAGGGTGAAAGTGGCCTAGTTTGAAGAGGAGTGTTGAGGATGGAGCTCACCTCTCAGGCTGGTACTGGATCCTCCAGACGTGTGGTGGTCAAGCCAGGCAGGCCGCTCCTTCCCCCTGCTGGTGCCCTGTCGGAGCGGTGGGAGCCACTCATCTGAAACAGAAGGAGGGTCGTGACGTTAGGAGTGTTGGGAAGTTAGGGGACACTGAGGAAAGGGTGGCACGAACTCAGGACAAGCAATGTTTCACAGACTGTGTCTCTGTCTGTCTGTCTCTCTGTCTGTCTGTCTGTCTCCCTGTCTCCCTGTCTCCCTGTCTATCCGTCTGTCTCCCTGTCTCTCTCCCTGTCTGTCTGTCTGTCTCTCTGTCTGTCTGTCTGTCTCCCTGTCTCCCGGTCTGTCCGTCTGTCTCCCTGTCTCTCTCCCTGTCTGTCTGTCTGTCTGATCCACTTTGGTGATCTGGGTGTTGTGGAGTGACCTCCCCTCCACACACACACACACACACACTCCCCCACCCCCCAGCCTCTTCTTCTCCAGGTACATCGAAAGAGTTTCAGCTACGGTAAATTATTTACTTGATTTTTCCATTCGGCCCTTTAACCCCTCAGCAAACGCACAGCCAGCCAGGTTAAAAATATCCCCCATGAGGATCTGGACCAGTGTGTGTGTGTCAGAGAGAGAGAGAGAGTGATAGAGCTGGCTATACATGGAGTGTGTGCCTTTGGAGTGCGACGCACACAGACCCATACACATTATCTCTCCATGTCTGTCACACTCGCTCACACACCAGTGCACCCACACATCCGCATGCGCACGCACGCACACACACACACACACGCACACACACACACACACACACAGAGGCATGAACTCATCAGAGCATCATTATGTTTGCGTTCTCTGAGTGAGAGGCTATATGGTCCCAGTTGGGATTATTATAACACAGGGCTCGTTCTGTGCTACTGTGTGTGTGTGCAGTGTGTAAATGTGTGAGGGTGAGAGTGTGTGTGTGCGAGGGTGAGAGCGTGCGAGTGTTTATTGGAGGGAAAAAGTGAGAAGTGAGAGTCATCTCCACTGTGTTCCCTGCCTTGTGCCCTTTGCCCTCTGACCTGTGTGAATAGGAGACTGCACACCTCAGTGTTTCCATCCCTGGACAAATGATCTGGTATTTCAGTGGCGTGGCCGCTAAAGCATGCCAGGCCAGCCATTAGCAGGGTCCATTTGAACAAGGGTTTTCAACCCACTAAAACAGAAAATGGACACAACTTGCACAACATCGCACGCGCACCACGCGTTCGCACTCTGGACAAAGACACAACTCGCGGCTAGGACGTGCTAATAACTATGACTTTCTCCCTCCCCGGGAGTGTGAATAAAATGGACAGATCCACGTTGAGTCGATGAATCAAAGCCAGAGAGCTGGATGAAAGGGGAGGGTGAAAAATATCTAAACGTTGGCTCGCTGCGGCCGCTGAAGCAGTGTGTGTCTGACTGAATATTAATGTCACAGAGATGGGTGGGTCTTAATGGATCTCGCACACGCACACACGCACACACACACTCTGCCCTTGGCCATGTCGCCGTAGTATCTCCCTGGCATGCTGAAGCGTTGCCTTGGATACCACCAGACACATCCGCCATCCCATAAGCGGGGGGATGCTGGGCGCTTCAGTGGGGTCGGCGCCTAGACACCCCCCCACCCCACCCCACCCCACCCCGCACACGCACCCCTCCCCAAACGCCACAAAAACCCCTTCCCCCCTCCCCCCTCAACCCTCAACCCCAAACCTAAACTCCCTTCTCCCTCCCCACTCCCTCTGTGAATGGGGGAATGCCTCAAACGAGACAGAAGCTAGCTTAGGATCTTAGGAAGCTAGCTACCTTCCTAAGATCCTAAGATTCAAATCACAGGAACCCTGGAGGTTCAATTCAACAATGTGGAGCTTAGAGAGGAACTGTCACTCTCCTGAAAATCACTTGCTGCCTTTCAAGTTGTGTGTTACATGTCAGGTTTAACGCACTGAGCGTGTGTGTGCGTTGGTGTGTGTTATCGCCCGAGGCCTGCACTGTTAAGCCAGTGGTTCATCATGAAAATATCTTTTTTACTAGTTGCTATCAATTATTGAAACCTGCACTCTATTTGAGGCTTGAACAAGGCAACGAGGTCTTGCTCTGGTGCATTGAATGGAACATTTACTGTACATGGTAAGCGCTTCACCATGTGAATTAGGAAAAGTGCACACATTTGACGCACCTACATGTAAAGCTATTGGTCAGATACTTAACAGGAGTAGGCAAACAGCATATCTTGCGTTGGGTATTATACATTCTCCTTCTAGTGACAAATATAATTTTCATGGGCTCTAAAAAAAGGCAGAAAAATCTGCCATATGTGGAGAAGAAATGAAAGGGTTAATCTTTTATGACACATCCCCTCCCCTGCCCACTCTCTCCTTCACCCTCTCTTTCATATCCTCCAACATGGCAGCTCGCTGCTTCGCACGTATGCTCAAAGAAATAATCCCCCGTGATTGGACGGCTAATTTGAAGTGTCAATTATTCTTATGCAAATACGCGTACAGTTTTCGCACTTCTTTTTTTTCGCGTGTGAAAAGGTTGGAGGCACAGATGGGTGCCCGCGTGCGCACGGCCACGCACTCTGTGACACGCGGGTGCGTGTGCGCACGGCCACGCACTCTGTGACACGCGGGTGCGTGCGCACGCACGTTTAGCAATCTCCCTCCGCACAGCCTTGGTCTCCTCCCCCTCTTTATCTGTGCCTGTAGGAGAGAAGAGCTGGCAGACAAAGACAGCTGGCATAATGGCTGCCACGTATTTGCATGCTCATTGTCGGCACTCAACACCAAACCGTACCCCCAATTGAAAACACAATTCTCCGGAACTAAGCATGGCACAGAAGGGGCCAATTCAAGGTGGAAACATCCGTCTTGTTTTGGGGAACACAGAGTCTTTGTACTCCGTTTTGTCAGGTAAACAGCTAAAAGACTTTGTGTAAACAAAGACGCAACAAGGCCGATTCTGAGGATTAGCCGTCCCAGTGTGGAACCCTGATGGATCGGAACGCTCCTTTTTAAGAAGTTACGCCCCGGCCCTCCTTGTTTTTCCACGGTGAAGACTAGAAAGATGTACAGATGCAAATAAGGAGAGAGGGAGCTCATGGGCAAAGGAGAGAGAGAGAGAGAGAGAGAGAGAGAGAGGAGAGAGAGAGAGAGAACGAGAGAGAGAAAGAGAGGAGCAGAGACATTGACAGAGACACACAGATGGCCAGAAACAGACTCTGAGCCAGAGAGACAGCAAGAGACAGACAGAGAGTAAAAGTCAGAGAGACAGATAGACAGGCAGACTGACAGACAGACAGGCAGGCAGGCGGACAGAGACAGACAGACAGACGCAGAGGGGATCGACTCTGTTCTCTGACCCTCTCAGCTGATGTGGAGGCTCTGAGAAAAAAAACCTTTTCAGACCCAAAACAGGATCAAACAACCTGCTGCAGAGTCTGGTTACACCACAACAATGGTCTCCATTCAGGCCTCCGCCTCAACACACAAGCTTTTTCCCCAAGTCCCCCCCCCCCTTTTTCTCTTTTCCTGTATTAGTGGCTCAAAGGAGGGAAAGTGGAAAGACTCGTAGGGTGGGGGCAAAGAGAGGGGTGGTGGTGGTGGTGGTGGTGAGGGGGGGGGAGTGTTGAGATATTTTAGACGATAATGGCGTTCCACAGATTAGTTGGGATCTGTGGAAAATGTTTGTTTTCACCTGTCACGCGCTCACGGACCTCGTCGATCTACAACCAAAGCGACCGCAAGAGCTCTCGTCCTGAATCCTGGGACGCAAACCACCCAAACTTTACGGGGAGCTTCCCAGACAAAGACCTTTAACCGTATCTAATAACCGCACGCCAAAGCCATGCGAAACATCTCCGCTCGGCTGTGAACTAAGCGCCCGCCGTCCGAACCCGGGGCGACCGCTCGACTCCCCGGCCGAGCCGCTCCACAAAACCAACACGGCGTCAACTTCTAATTGGCTTGCGCATGGTTGATTAGTTGGCTGTTAAGTTGACTTTATTAGAGGGTTCTTGGTCTTTACACACAAGGAGAGATCAGCCGGGAGGTAGATCAGACTGTTTCCTCTGGCATTCACCTCCTGTGCTTAATGACACCACTCCTCTGTAAGCCCCTCTATCCACACCACACAATCTGATTAGAAAACACTCGGATGAAACTAGGCCCAGCCGCCCCAAACGACGCCGCTGCAGTCGCCCCAATCGGGGGGTTTGTTTTTCATCGCTTCAGTAACTGCAGAGGAAGGGAGGGAATTAGCATGCGCTGGGCGCTGAGCGGAAGGATGGAAGGAAAAGTTGAAGAGTTGGAGAAGTCTTTCGCGAGAGGTTGGGTGGATGGAAATTCACGGACAATGTGGATGTAGAGCCTGACGCGAGTAAAGACAAGAGGCAAACAAAATGGCGGAATATCCCACAGCAAACAGTGGACCGGCTAAGTATGAGTGACACATTCGTTCACACAGAGCCCATAACAGACAGGCCATTTCACCCTCTCTCTTTCTCTCTCTCTCTCCTCTCTCTCTCTCTCTCTCTCTCTTCTCCCCTCTCTTCTCTCTCTCTCTCTCTCTCTTCTCTCTCTCTCTTCTCTCAACTCCAAATCTTTCTCTCTCCCCCCTCTTTCTCTCTCTCTCTCTCTCTCTCTCTCTCTCTCTCTTCCTCTCTCCCTCTCTCTCTCTCTCTCTCTCTCTTTCAGCAACTCCAAACATCCTTTCCCTCTCCTCTCCCCCCCCTTCTCTTTCTCTCGCCCGCCG
>BROE01000008.1:7769229-7825817 GCA_036571765.1 Plecoglossus altivelis | reverse complement strand
TGGGCCACAAGCTAGCTAAGATTCCAGAGCACATGACAGGAGAGAGGAGGAAATGCAACGGCTACATTTAGAGGGGGGTTTTCACACCGTGGAGTGAAATCAAATCTTTTGTGGCCGTTGGGCGACCGCGGTGGGAAAATGGCAAAGCGGGGAGCGTTGGTCGCTGAATGAAGCGGTGCCCAGTGAAGAGGGTGGTGTGCCAAGCCGCTAGCTGGCGGTTAATTGATTGCCTCTGCTAACAAGAGCATAATGTATTCTTTTGTGCTCATCACTCGGCCACGTTCATTAAGCCAGGAAACAGCGTGATCTTTCTTTTTTTATTGTCCCATACCCTTTCTCCCCATCTACCCCCCTTCTCTCTGCCTCCTTTCTGTCTACGAATAGAGGTAGTGCGTGCGTGCGTGCGTGTGTGTGTGCGTGTGTGTGTGGGGGGGAGGGTGTTGATGAGGAGATGGCATGACAGGCAAGGCATCCTCTGCCGCCTGAAATGCCATAGCCAAGATAAGGATAGGAGGAATAGAGGAGAGGAGAGAATAAGAGAAGGGGGGACTTGAGGCTGGAGAGACGAGTGGAATCAGAGTAACGTGGCAGGATGAGAGGATGGGAGGAGAGCAGGAGGAAGAGGTTGGAGGACGACAAGATGACGGATGAAAGGAGGGACGGATAAGGGAGCGAGAGGGTGAGAGAGATAAGCACGGGAGAAAGACCCAGAGGAAGGGAAGGAGGAGGAAGAGAGAGAAAGGCGGATGCCAGGGAAGATTTCAACAGGGATCCGGGGAAGNNNNCCCCCCCCCCCCCCTTCTCCAACACACACCCCTTCATCCCTCCACCCGTCCTCGCCTCCCCTGCTTAATGAGAGCTGGCGGGACAATGGTGCCATTGTTGCCAGTGTTTGGGAACCCTGCGCTGAGAACAATCACTGTTTACCCAAGCAGTGGCACAGCCCAGACCATCTCCTTCGTTAGCGCTGGGGATCTCAGCCTAAACAACCTGGCTCCGCAACCCCGCCACAATGAGGCGGCGAGCCAGCCTCCAGGAACCCCCACCCCTCCCCTCTCCATCTTTCTTCCTCCCTCTGCCTCTATCTCTCCATCCTGCCCCCCCCCTCTCCCCCATCTCATCTCACTTCAGTTCCCATCACTCCATCTCTTGATCTATCTTTCGCTCCCTTGTTTTCGATCCCTGTTTCCTGATGCAAACGGCACTTCCTCTCTGATCTGAATATGCTTCATCATCAGAGACGAAAACCAGCTGCCGATATCCACGCGAGGCAACGACAGAGATGGAGAGGGCGAGGAAGAGAGCGAAAGAGGGACCCGCGTGAGAACGAGGAATGAGAAAAACACGCTGTATATATAGAAAGAAAATAGCTTGCTTACAGGCAATCGCTCCCTTCCAGAATAACCTTGCTAATCTAGGACAGAGCACTTTTTTTTTTCTTTTTTTTTTTACAGAGTGCCGAGAGAAACTGGAGGCTGTGGGCTTCAAATCCGACACCAAATCCGGAGGAGCATTTTCCATAGTGCCCTCAAATCATAATCAAATAGGCATGAAGGAGGTGTAATGCTGTATACGCTTCCGGGGAGACACGCTGAAACGAGTGAATTCAGCTCCTTTCGCTCTGCCACACGCCCTCAGCGCCGTGCCACAGAATGATGCTACCTGCGAACGCCACGCAAAGCAGGATCATGAATATGCATAATTAGGTGGGACTGTTGTCATTTTCTTGCGGAGGGGGGGGGGTTTATTGGTTGTGACATTTGTGGGGCAAGGGTAGGCTTCAGGAGGGGGCGTGCCTGACAAACACATCATCTTCTTCACGTGGCGTTCTCCACGGCGTTACAAAGGTGTGTCATGGTGCCCCGAAATACGCATTCATTCGCTCTTGGATACCTCCGTGACACGAACACGTACACACGCATATATATACCCACACACGCACACTTACACAGTCACCAAATCTTCGACACAGATTCAAAAATATACACCGACTCCATTTCGTGTTTGTCAGTGCACAAGTGCACTGCGATTCTAGTAGGTCCTGGTGAATGGGACAGTTGAAGGTAATTAACACAAGTGTTTATTCAAGGTAATCAGGAGAGGAAAAAACAACCCAGCCCTCCAGAGTGTCGGGGACAGTCCAAACCACACGCTGACCCAGCAGCAACACTGTCAACAAACATTCGTGGCGAGCGCATTCGGACGAGTACTAATTATCCGTAAGCACCACTGACATTACAAATCCCATCTGTTCGGAGGAGAAGCTGCTCTCATCGAATACTGTCAAAAATAAAACTCTGGAGGCGTCCATGTTTAGTTAATACTCATAAAAAAAAGCGTGAACATTCAAACACACACACGTAGAAGTGTGTGGACAGCGCTGACTGATATAATGATGGTAGCCCATTACTTAACGGGCAGGGCCTATGATAAGGGTCATAGCCCCATAGTTACCACCTAAAGAGCGTGCTGATTGGCTATACCACACACACAATTCAGTTGTTATGAACGGCAGAATGTGTTCACGTGCCTTGTTCAATAAATGGGAACAGATCATGCTGACTGTGTTCAGAATAGCTGGATAATTATACATAGGCTGTATTCTGTATATGCAGCAAAAACGGAAATAACTACAACCATCAAGCTTCAACAAGACAAATCTGCATGCACACACAGTTCCCGACGTATTTGAAGAAAAGATATTCTTTGAAATATATGCACCCTTTATTCGCTGCGATTGGGCTGCATGCAAATGTAGGCCATATCCCCTCCTTTCCTTTTTTCCTTGCAAGTGCGCACACACACGCACATGCACACGCGCGCACACACACACACACACACACTCCTCTACCTCACTACTCCAGCGCTTCAGAGATGGCCAATTTACAGACGCTAGCATACTGTACTCACCCCCGCTCGCCTCTCCACCTCTCCTCCTAGGCCCCCTTCCCCCAATCACACACACACACACTCTCACACACACACGACGCTACCACACACACCGAAGGGGACAACACGTCCCTCACAGCACCCAGGAAATTAACTTGACATTTGATGCAGACAAAGAAAATATCGTCGGCATATATATATATATATATATTTATTTATTTGACATAGATAGAGGAAAAATAAAAAAGTACTATTGCAGAAGAAGTATCACCCACGACCCGCCCCCCCACCCCAAGCCTTTAAGCTCAGCTACGCATTCATGGGGATTTCAGCGATCTGCAATGCAGACGCCACTGGGTGCCAAAGGAAAATAAGCTTCATCTTTGCCCGTCCTCCTCAGAGGACACTGTCTGTCCCCTTCCTGACTCCATTTTGTACGAATTCGATCTATTTCCATATTCCGCTACCACCCCACCTCCTCCCTTCTCCTGTTTGTATCTTTCTATTGGGTAGGGAGGTTGGAAATAATAGATCAATATTGGAGAACGACAGGTATCCTATGCTGTGATATGATAGGTCATGACATAGAAAATTCCGTGGTCGCGCTTACGGCGCGGACTTATTGGTTCCAATCAACAATTAAGCCAATACCGCACACAGAGAAACCACATTCTGCGCACAGACCTCCGACATGTCGTTATACTAATGAATTGAAATGAGAGTGGCGACGCGACAGGAACGATTTTCACATCACGTTACAGATTCACCCTTGCTTGGATTTGTTTTGTGTTGGGTGTGTGTGTGTTTGTTGCGTAACGGAAGGTTCTCGAAAGCAACTAACAGCAATAGCAGAGCCAAGCATCCATTTTGTAGACCAGCGGTTGTCCCTACTCGTCACAGAGGAACACCCTATAACACGCTAAATCCTAAACGACGAGCGGCGGGGTCTTATTCAGATTGGGACACATCAACTCTCTTTTAGCCTGTTCGTGCAATATCTTCAACGATGCGCCAGACGAACACCGGCTGGCGGGCCCAGACAAATGCCGTTATAGCATTACGTCATTTGCATACAAGCATTTGGGTATATCTCCGATTTGTTTTGGTGTGTGAGTGATGTGGACGGATGTATGGTCTGTCTTGTACTTGATGGAATCGACGCTTCCAGAAACGTATTTTAGTCAGCTGGTAACAGCGCCCATGCGAGATGAACAAGAGAAAGCCACAATTAATACATCATTATGAAGTGATGTCGTACACACACACACACATACACACACACACACACTGACATGATAAGCAAACACACACACACATACACACACACACACACACACACACACACGACGGCCTAGTCAGTGTCTCTGTAGCCCGGCCATTAGACATGCAGGAATGTTAACATCATTATGCATTATTGTAAGTGTCTGTCTGCATATCCCGCCCCCCCTCCTCTCTAACCCCCCCTTATTCACCCACCATATTGTGTCTGAGGGTTAGTCCAGACATGTGTGTCTATGGTGTGTGTCTGTGTCTGGCTGTGCGTCTGGGAGAAGGCATTATTCTGATGCTGTTACATATGCCAGTGAACACAAATCACTGGTCATTGTTTAATTTGGGTGGCCATAGACATTAGGACACTCTCAAACACATGGATATTTTTCACCCCCCTTGGCAACAAAAGAAGCATTTTATAGGTTTAACAGAAAGTCCTTCCTCAAACAATTGGCCGTTTAACCTACACGTTGATGAACGTCGTCTTAAAAAAAAATATATATATATATATATATATATATAAGCTTGGCTTGGGGGACTTCAGAAATTAATCATTTGTGATTCGTTAGGTCTGAAGGTACGTCTAATATTGGCGCGTGTACCGGTTTATATTTTTGCTAATGAACGTCAAGCTTTACAAAACAAAACTAGATGAGACTATGACTATGTTTGTCTATAGTTGAAGATGAATATAATGTCTCCATAAAAGACACCAAACATCCTACTTGAAGGGATCAGATTGCCTGGATCTTCAGGTCAGGAGGGACATTCGTTTTTTGCCCTCGGCCACGTCCCCTGTTCCCAGCTCTTTATATGCATGATGTCACCATTTCAAATGGAAATACTGTGAATTGATCTGCAGTGTTTTGAAAAGGGACCAGAAATATGAGCAGTAGGCAGGTAGGTTGAGGAGGAGGAGGGGGGGGGTGTTAGTGAGTATGGTTGTCAATTCCTAATCCCCCCCCCCTTTGCATAGGCTTAATGAACGTGCTCAGGAAAATGTCACATTTTTGATAAGGTTGAAGTGCCATCTCGTTTACAGCGGGCGTCTGCGAGGAGGAGGGCTTCATTAGGCGTGCCTCGCGGAATATGTATTCTGCATTTCTCCAATGCCTTTACGGCCATGTCCTCGCGTCAGCCATCCCCGGCCTCCATTTTAACGCCGGGGTTCTATTCACTTCTGCCCAACGCCCCCCGCTCCAAGATGAAGATGCAGATCGAATGTTGAATTTCAATGAGCGCGCGTGCAACACGCGCTGCTGTAAAGATGAGGGGGGGTAACAAGTCAAGGGGATGGAAGGGTTAGGATGGAGACGGACTGCTTGGCCGACGTGTCGTCCCTGGCAGGTGAAACCAGAACTCGGTATGCAGGGATCACGGAAAATCCCACAGCACCAAACAGATCTGGTCCTGCCAGATCCACAAATGAAGGGATTTGGCCCAAAAGGGAAAAAATGGCATCTTTTTGTATTGTTCATCAACCATATTTGTCATAAAGAAAAAAAAGCAATATCTCAAATCTCGTAGGGTAGAAGAGGATTGCCCGACTAAGGGTGTATACCTAGTCCTTAGAACCCCCTCTCGGGCTCTGCAAACTCCCATCCTGCTACCTTTCCTCGCTGCCAGCGATTTGCATTCATTTGCATGATTTTATCATGCGCATATCCTTTGTTCTCACTGTAAAACAATGATGCACAAGAAGCCCTCCCCGCACAGTGCTATTGCACATTCCACATATGGCTACTTGGATATGAAATGAAATGATTTGCTTTAAAAAAAATTTAAGATGAATTATAAATGGATACTAGCGACTCAGACAAATTCCCCGCTTTGTTTAACAGCTCATAATTCCACGCTAGAAAATGAAGACAGGAATAAGAGAATAAGAATGGATCTTAGTTGTATGACATTTTTTGGAACATCCATGGGCAGAACATAATAAGCTATTACTAAGAGGCATTGGCACTGCGATGCACAGTATTGTGTGTATACGAGTGTGTGTGTGTGTGTGTGTGTGTTTGTGAAGGGAGAGGGGAGGGAGGGATCGCACCCAGGCATGAAATGTAGAATTCTAAGACGAATAGGAAATACGAATATTAGAGATGGAAAATAAATCATTTAAATAAAATAGCAGCTCTCACATATAAATACATTTCAGAAATGACCTACTTTTTCCTGGTTAATGCTTTAACCTTGCATGTGTACTCCCCATGCAAAGGATTGTGTTTATTGCATATTTATTAAATGACAACAAAGATGGTAGATATCGCACAAATAATGGGGCCGCCTTGACCCCTCGCTATGCAACCTAGTCTTATTTCGATAGTCAGGTTTGGACTATTTTTAAAAATGGCTTTGTGCGGTGGCGTTTTGTCCTGCGTTAGCCCTTCGTTTGTATGCCCGACACAAAACACACGCTCCGACATGCAAATACGCACGCGGGCCGCGCCACACTTTAATCATGCGAGCACACGCGGGAGACGTCATTATATGCTGAGTGTCCGGGCGCTAACGACCGAGGCCAGCCTTGGATACGGAAAACGCAAGAGAGACGGTATGAATGCCTACACCTGAACCTCGCTCCGACGAACCAATCGCGCTCTCGCGAAGCTCCGTCGCCGTGGCGTTGGAGCCACATTAGTCCGAGCTATTCAGAAAGGGTGGCAACCTAGATAGACCGTGCGAAGACAACAAGGACAGAACGGCGCGGTTTTCTGCGTCCGTTGGCAAGGAGACGCTTTGTTCGGAGCGTTCCAGTGCCTCTTCATCTCTGGAAACAGTGCTGACTTCCTGTTTGGGGTTTTGACCCTGTGACCCTGTCATGCTCTCACAAAGTCAATGGTGGATAAGAGGTTACATATCACTGTGACTCTTAAAAGGCATAGCGTGCAAGTTACCTTCTATTGCAGTCCTTCTAAATAATGCTATATTAGTTATAACAGTCTGATGACCCTGGACTTTGACTTTGGGCATAAAGAATATTTCTGTTCTTCTGTACTTTGCAATGTTTTTCTTTTACAGATATTTACGAAGGTAAAGGATTTGGCTTTTGAATCCCGATATATTTTCACAATATATTAGCAACACACTGAAATCCAGGGATAAGCACATCTCCTTGACAACAAAGAGACATTTTGTGTTAACCCAAACCAACACCAACAGAACGCCATACCCAACAAAAACTGACAGCCTACAAACTGGGGCCACAATCCTGGGTACTACTTCAATGGGTTCCCTTGGAAGGAGCACTCCATCGTAATATTAGGGAACCAATTCCAAAACACACACATGCGCAATGTTGACAGGAGGCTAATGGTAGCTCTTGCAAGCAGCGCTAAAGGATAGTGCTGTCAGAAAGCTGCAACTAAAGTGTTATGAAGGAACAATTGACCTATCAAATTAAGAACAAAATGTTTGCACTGTCCCCTTTAGGTCTGGAAGTTTAAATGGTGGGGTAGCGACTCTGCCATTGACTCTCCTGCACGGCAACTCAACCTGACTTCCCTAATTGGCCATTCAAAGCTCTCCACCAATGCCGGGTGAGTAAAGGGAGTAATTACGGAACGTACCCTACCACACACTCAGGGCCCATGGGCACTGACACATTCTGCTCTCCTTCAACTTCTTATTTCTACAATGTCACCCAAGAAAATGGCCTTTTCCTCTAAAAACCAGAACCAATAAAACAAATTTGTAGTTTGCCATAAAAATATTTTTGAGGTCAGTAAGGATTTTTCTATCGTTTATTTATCTTGTGGACGGTGAACTAGTCATTCTAGCCGATAATGAATATTTCAATGTTTCAAACGGTAATTTAGTACATTCTGCTGACTGAATGGTATGGACAGATTCTGATTGTTGTGCAGAGAGAGCACATTACAGCAAATTAACATTCCGTCAATCTGTAGACTGGTGTTGGTTGGAGGAAGGAAGGGATCAGAGTTGAAATCATTAATAAACAGAACATGCTCGGAAAGTTCCGAAACCTGCTAAACCATCATATCAACCGTAACTCATTTAAATTGGTGGTTCTCCACATTATAAACCATCTCCCGCATCTCTGCGGTGCAGCCTAATTGATCAATCCAGACATACTGCATGGAACAGGCAATTTCATGATGAGCTATGATTGAACGTTCCGAAGCTTATCAAGTGTGATTAGGGTTTTCGCTGCATTGTGGCAATTCTTTACGTTCAATTTCCTGGTGAGGTGCGGATGAGGAAATGTGGAGAGTAGCCTTCCCCGCCCCCTCCCCCATGCCCCCCTGTGGTTGGTACGGGCCAGAGGGCAGAGGGATGGGTCAAGGGATCTGATGTGGCCTCTGGGCACGTCACCTCCGTGTCTCTCAAACCACTGTTACTGTTCCCTCTGTCCTCTGAACCACTGCTAACGTCTCTGAGTTTACTCAACGCACAGGCCGGCTTTGCTGCAGGCACACACACACACACACACACACACACACACACACGCCAGCACGCTCAAGCATACGTGTGACCGACACGTACACATGGATGTGAACAAGCAATCACAGAAACGCACACAAAACACACGGAAACACAATCAGTCAGTTGGGCATTCGGTTGTTGGGGTTTTCTAGACCATTTGGCTTGCCAACCGCAGCTCACCTTATGTTGGCGCCACAAGCTGAATCCCAGACATCTCAATCTGGGCTCCTTCCTGCGATGGTTCCAGCCCAACCATATTTTCTGTCACCCTGCAACAGAAGGGAACACACACGGACAAGAGAGTGTCAGCGTAAATGCTTCTCCAGTCAAGTAACATTTACATGTCAAATAGCATTTCCAGAGTAAATCACGATTAGCATGTACGTCCTTCGAGATCAGGGGGGGGTGTGCGCAGGTATGTGCCAGGTTGAAACTGTGCTAGTATTAACTACAGCTAGGCTTACCCTGCACTTGTACAATTGGTAATAACTTTAAGCAAATGTCTCCTTTTTTTACATCAGCACAAATGCCAGTGGAAACTCATAGGGATATTACTCCATTAGCACAATGTAAAACTATCCCCACCTTCTTTGAAGGTACAGTGGGGGAGGCAAACATATTATTCCCAATTGACTGTGGTGGTATTACTATTGGCTGTGAGCTTTCCTAAAAGCATTAAAACTGGAACACTTGCTAACCCTGAATGCTAACATGCCTGTGCAATGGAGTGCTATGAAGGCAGTTAGCAGACCGACGCTTTCTGAATGGTCTTGTTGTTGATCCCTGCTAACTTTGACCCCCAACCCCCTCTTGAGGACAGGGGATAGGGGAGGAAGCGCAAATCTAGAGGAAAAGACCGGTAAAGGTCAAAGTTGAGCCTAGAATCTTATCAACGGTTAATTTACCGATTTCCCTCTAACCATCAGGGAAAGCATAAACACAGAGTATAAAGAAGCCAAATGAGTATTCCTATAACCTTAAATTCCTTGCCCTATTATAAAAGATGTGATTTGTGTTCCTTGTAGAAAGGGTATTGAAAATATAAAATATTTTCCGGAAACATATTTAAATGTTTTCTCTCATTGGTAGAGAAGGAGCTGAACCTTGTGGAACATTCTAGAGTTTTGCGAGTGTTGTCGTTATCTAGGGCATTGTTCCTGTGTCTGAGGTGCGTTCTGCAGTGTGCTCCTTGACAGTGTGGTTCCTCTGACAGACATACAAACATCAACACCTGACTGACAGCTGCCAGCTCCTATCAGAGCCCTTCGCCAGACCAGGAATGTCTTTCTCTGTCTCTCTCTGTCCCTCTCTCTCTCTGTCTGTCTCTTTCTCTCTCTGTCTGTCTCCCTCTCTCTTTCTCTCTCTCTCTCTCTCTCTCTCTCTCTCACACACACACACACACAAACACATACAAGGAAAATTTTCAAATGAAGTCTACCAAATGACAGATATTCACAAGTGACGCTTTCATCGAGTAAATCATTTTTATTGATAGAAAGATCTTTAACAGTCCCACAGTAACACCATTTTGTTTTACGTCAGTACATAAACATACCAATTTCGAAGTTGTGCAGTGCAGGGCAAGGCCAGTAATACTACATACACAATCAATGCAAGGTTCACTGGTTTCTTTCAGTAATTCACGTTGTAAGCCTCTGCGTTTGTTTCCATGTTGTGGTTTTTGTGGCCATGCACTCTGTGTGTTTCTGGCCCTACGGCAGGGTTTAAGCTAACTGTGTGGCATCTAACCCCCCTTCCTGCCCCCCCTTTTACCCTGCTCCCCCTCCCTTACGCTGCCCCATCATCCCCCCCTCCCCCCCGCTCCCTCACCCGGCTCCCTTTGCGGCTTGCGAGGCTTGTCTCATCGCATCTCTGTTCTGCCACCCTCCCTCCCTCCCCCTCCCCACACACACTGCCAACCCTAACCCCCCTCGTCTCCCTCCCCCTCCTCCTCCAACGACTAGGCTGCTGCTTCTAGCATACATGCAGGCAAGAGCTCGACCGACGAGGTCTCGGGTGCTGAAAATCTGCCACTGCTGGCACAAAGCACAAAGCAAGAGAAGGAGAAACTGGATGGGGGGGGGGGGGGGGAGCAGACAGAGTTTGAAGGAGACACCGTATACGAAGAGACGCAAATAAGCCAAATAAATTACACACAGTCTGAAATATAAATCAATTCCCTGAATGTAGTCAATGGCAAATAAACGCGACACATTTGCGCTTGTCAGATTAAAAAGCAGCGCCTCGTGACCCGGGTGACGTTGTGCAAATGACGAAACGCAAAAAGGGGGGAAAAAACCCACGCAAAAATAATCACCCAAAGTCACTTCATCTACTGCTAAGCTGGTAACCCATCGCAGTGGGTTCTGGTCCATAGTCTGACTACAGCATACCACCTTCTCCTGGGCGCTGCCGATCTCATTTCCCCCCGGTAACAATCCATTAGCCCACGCCGGAGTCAAACACACTGCCATTTAATTATGCTCACTTCTCTGCCAGCTCACCGGGCTGTACCACTCATCAGAGAAATAGGGGCATACGTGCACATACACACACAACACGAAGATCAGATGCTGCACAATCAATTACCCAGTCAGTTAGATATTTCAATACCCTGGGGAATATTTCTTGCATCCAAGTATCTTTTCATGTGTCAGTGAGCAAGGCTATGCAGCATCTTTCAATACAGTAAGTCTTGGCCGACGTGAACACGCAAAGCCAAAAAAACTGTGGTTAGAGAACGATACCTTAGTTGTCTTTGGTTGCGGGTTAGCCGTGTGTGTGTTTGCGCGTGTGTTTGTATATGGTTGTGAGGACGGCGTGCAATCCCTCCTCGACTGTACGGCGGAGCACACCAGGATGAAAGGAAATGCAAACTCCGTGCAAATGTCCTGCTGAGCAGCGTGTACGCGCGTGTACGCGTGTGTACGTGCGTGTACGCGCGTGTACGGGGATATCTGTTAACGCGCGTCGTCCGAACCTTGGCAGCCTCTGAGAGAGCTCCCATCTTAGTGAGCACCTTTGTAGTAATTAACAGGCAGCACGAGAGATGGCTTGGAGGACGCAGAGAGAGAAAGAGAGAGGGTGAGGGAGGGAGGGAGAGAGACAGAGAGATATTTAAATAATCACTTCAACAGGAGGAAGGAAGGCATCACTGGGTTAGGTAGTGTAGGTAACGTACCGCTAAGTGTTTTTCATATATTGCAACTGTCCTCCTTTTCCCTCTATTTGAAATGTTATTGTCAATCACGGTTTACAGGTTTGTTCATTTCCATGGAATATTACCACATTTATTGCACGATGCATGCATTTGTTTTTGAGACAGGACATCTTTCAACTTAATTGATACTTTAGTTTCAAGATAAGCTCCACATAATTGAGGTCAATTCATGTCCTCCTTTACACAACAACAACTTGCGGAGAGCTAGTCTCTAAACACAAATAGTTTACTGTCGTCAGGGAACGATTTCCCACATCAAAACAATACGTGTTCTCGAACAACATCCTGACGCATTACACCTCTGAGTAAATATCGAATGTACAATTACTGGGTTTCGAATGAAACTTGGAAAATGCGAATCCTTGAAACATTAACGAACGAGCATTGTGTCTGACCGCCGTGTCGACAATGGCGGTTTAGTTCTCTGAGCTTCTGACACCAGCATGCCGGGCACCATCATAGGTGACAGTAATCCAGGGAATTAATGTATGCAAATGAAGTGCTCGCCATGCATCGTGGCCAACGACAGTAATTGAATAATTGGCCTTCAGAGCGCCGAGCGCCCCGACGAGCACGGCGCACATGCAGATGTGTACTTGCGCGAGTGTGTGTGTGTGTGTGTGCCAGCGGACATTTTAGGTCTACCATCCTCACACACTCACCACTGCCAAACGCCTTAAGATGGTGGCACCTTGAGGCAGGGAGACTCCTACTAGCAGCCACCCCCCCCACCCACCCCCCCTCCTCTAACTCAGGTCTTCACGACAACACAGGACAGATGCCTGCTCTGCCTAACCCCTCCCCCCCCCCACACACACACACACTAATAAATATTTAATTCCCCCTCTCTAATAAGGATATTAGGCGCAAGCACACCAGCCTTGGCGTATATGCATGAGTCCGTTCACATCGAATTTACATAAAAGGGCCAGATGCTAATGTGAGCGTAGCGACTAGCGCTGCCTGCTGCTCTATATGCAGCGTTATCCTCACCCCAGACACGCCGAGATCCCATAGAATTTAATTGTGAAATAGTATGCAGCCTCCGATTGGTTCGCCGCGTTCAAACCGACATCAGGGCCTCAGTGTGGCGTGGTTTGCACGGGGGCGTGGGACTGTCTCATTTTAATTGTAGCAGTGTCACCCCTCTTTATGCTTATTTCATGTTTCATAGCAAACTCCCCCCCCCCGACCCCCCCTCTTTTTTCATATGGCAGGTAGAACAGTCGGCGTCCTGCATAATGTAAACACTGCATTCAAATGCTGTCAGATTTACGGTGGCCAACGTCAGGTTTTACAACAGCAGCTCTTCCTCGAACTCTGCATGTGCATTCCACACCTTGGCAAAAGAAGTAGATGGCGCTAGTCCTGGGACTCAGAGCTCCCCGTTAACAGGACCAATCCATGATCGCCCCTCCTATTGTCTTACGAAACAATAACACCTGGTAGCTCCACTATGGCCTGGGGTCCAATCTCTCTCATAACCCTACTAAGCCCTCTACTGCAAATGTGACATTTGGCACAATGGCACAGCTATGTGTACAAGACAATCAAATAATCATCATCGACATCCGTTTATGAGTGGCGCATGGTATTACATCTGATGTGTCAAGTCTCTAGCATCCCCCAAAGGTAAGGCTATAAACGTATGAATGTCAATGAGGCAATATGCAGACTTAATGGAACAAAGTCAAAGATATTGTCGTTCACCTAGGATGTTCTACTCTTCATCCAAGACAAATTGATATTAGGACTGATTACAAAATCTTTGCCTTCCTGCTTCTTCCAATATTGATATTATGCAAACTGGCAAGATATGTTTGGGGCATCTATATTATCTTAGTCATACTGACCCTAACACATTAGGCTTCACTTGTTTTGTGGAAGCTCCACATATTTCCTTTTTTATTCCCCATCTTCCAGTTTGGGGTCATTTGAAGAAGCGACAAAAGAGACCATGTAGTTAAATTAATATTGTACATTTATATTCCTGAATATGATTAAAATCAGATTTCATTATGACCCCAGGACAATAGAAGAGTTAAGTATGTACAAGATACAATTAGCATTAATATTTACAACGAGCAAGGAGACTAAGGTATGATCGATGTACATTTGGCCTGATACAGTGTCTGCGTGCTATTCCAGAGGACAGCCAGTCTCAAGGCAAACCACTTGGTTGTTTGTAATTAAAAGACAATGAATTATTCAGTGACATGAAATACATTATTTACACGCTTTCATCTTAGGAAAGGATTCAAAGGATATTTCAGATGCAATTATACTAATTTATTTATAGCGGGCGGTATTTGCATAATCAAAAGCTAAAAAAGCAGAGCGATAAGGAGGAAAACAGACTGACAGCAGGGTTGTTGCCTAGTGTTTTTTTAACGGTAAAACCACTAGTCATGTACACTACCACTATGTACACACACACACCCAAATAATCAGAACAGCCGTATTCAGATTAAGACTGACTGAATGCAGCATGTTATCTGTGTTAGCGAGTGGGTAGGGTAGCTTTTAGTCTCTGTTTGAGATTAAGCAGGATTCTGAATGGCCAAAAAACATGGAGGTCTTCCACAGCAGCGAAAGACTTTCGAAATAAAAATGACAAATAAAAATGTGAGAGATTTGTCTCATTTTCTTTCATGCATTAGGTGCTGCTTTTTACTTTGTACAAACCAACATTGATTTTTCTTTACCTAACCTAATAACCGTGTTTGGTTTTGTCCCTCTTAAATCTCAAACTGCTGTTAAAGGCTGTATCGATTTTCAATGGATCTTTACAATTCAACATCCTGCGCGAACGCATCATATCAAGGATTTTTTTTTTCTAAAGCATGTGTCCAAGGCTAGCGTCAATGACTGAAGCAGAGAGTAAAGAGGTCAGTCAGCCACCGTGACACCACACACACACAGGCTCCGTACTTCACAGGTCTGAGAGCAGCGCTGTCCTCTGGCTAAAGGAACGGCTAAAGGAAGGTCACGTGTGAGAGGAGGAGGACCAGCCTGCGTCTGGCGTGACCGCTGCGTCTGGGTGGCTGGCTGGAAGGAGGGTGGCCCGCCGTGGCTGTGAACAGCATGCCTGCTGCTCCCCACAAGACGCTCAAGTGGCCATGCATGATGTCATTAAAAAGGGCCGACCATGACATTCCACAATGGATTATTAGGACGTGTTATGGTTGGTTGATCTGTTTATTGGAGTAGATTGACCATATCCTTGTTACCGGTTTGACTGTGGTAAATAGAGCCAATGGTCCATTTTTTACTGTGTGTTTACTTGTCTTTATGAGTACAGGAAATTCCCAAATACTTGAATGGTGCACTGTCATGCATTTGGGTTTTGCACAGTGCTGTTTACCACGGCAAGGGTGAACAAAGACATTGGTCCCGTCTGAATGAAAAGGACACTGATCAGTATATGGTATGTTTCATACCGTGTGGCCATGGCACCCTGTGCTGGGCTGGGCATATCCATCACAGATCCGCTAATGTGGGAGAAGTCACCTGACAGGAAATACATTTCAACACCTCAATATGTGTGATAAATCTAAATTGAGCCCAGGAGACAAAAAAGGGGTTGGCATTCTCGTATTTTATGTACACACAGACCCTTGGATACACTTGTGCGCGCATACACACTCACTCTCTCTCACGCACACACACACACACTCTTTCACACACACACACACACACACACATAACCACGAACCTTTCCTGCTCCAGCAGCTCTGATGCCGGCATGCGCACGGTGAGCTCACCTCCCGTTGCCACGGCGACACCAACCAGAGGGAAAAGCCTGGCGTGTTTGTGTGTGCGCACGCGTGTATGTGTGTGTGTGTGTGTGTGTGACGGCGAGTGTGACAGAAGCTCGAGCGGGAGGAGGTGGGCCCGAGGAATTCACAATGTGCCTCGCTTGTTTAACGTCAGTTTCCCCGTTCAGTCACCGCACCTTATCAAGGGACACGCTAAACTGGCCTTTTCAATTATCAAGGCAATGCATTTAGCATGGAGGCCTGTTTATAGTAGCAAGGTTAGCCATTTAAAGGAGAAGCGCCAGAACTACAAAGGAGGAAACCCCCTCAAACACACAAAGGTTGGTATTCATATGGACATTTTGAGATGTGCTCTACACAAACTAAAGAAAGCGCACAAAAGCTCAAACACAAGACCAAACATACACACACTCACACAACAATCAAAGAACAATCTCTCACATGCACACACACACACACACTCACATGTTCTTGTTTAAGTATTAGCCTTGCTACCAGCTGCATGGGAGAATTCTATTAGTGATGAAGAGCTAGCTAACCCAGACTGGGGTCATGTCTGCTCATCAATGGTAGCTAGCCTGGCGCTCCACAGCCGTGAATGCTCTGAATTCATTACCCCTGGTGCACAGATGGTGTCTGGCTGCCTCTCTCAAGTTCAAGTTCACATCCAGGAGACACGGAGACTTGGCCAGGCCAGACAGATGCACAGGCCATTGTTCCTCATCAACATGACGTAGTGTGGATAGTCTGGCGACAAAAAGGAACAGCAGAACACAGACTCCCTCTCTCTCCCCCAACACCCAACACACACAGACACACCCACACACACACACACCACTGGCTACAGCAGAACAAGTCTTGACATTTCTGTGGAGTGAGGTGAACCAGTTTGGAGTGTGTATCTGATGGTGGGCGTGATTGAAGGATTGGGAGCATGAGTTTTCCTTTTTAGATTCAGGCTCATATTTTCCCCGCGTACAGCGGTGAATCTATTTTACGTCCAGACACAGTGGGAGGCAGGGACAGGCCAGTCTATAGCGTCTTACCATAGCAAAACATCTATACACTATTTACAAGAAGTGTTAGCCAGGTTTGAACAGGGTTCCTAATGCAAACCAACACGCGTGTCCAATGAGAACAGCAACAGTGTGATGATTCTTACATCCTTTGTCTGAAACAGAGATTACCTGGGCCCAGGCTCATCATAAACTCACTGCACCTGCCATATTGCAATTGTATTACAACGGCATGATCTCCCAGTACAGAGGGGCCCCCGTGAAAAAAAACCTGACACAGCTGCATATGCACCCGCATAAAATATGCCGATGGCTCGTCCAATGAATATGAAAAACCTGCCACGGTTCTGTTACTCAACCAATCATGTGACAACAATGGCCGCTGACACTGTAAGGGAGGGGAGAGAAGAACCACCGTTGCCAAGGAGAGGGGAACGGTCGCCACCCATTTCTACACACATAGTCAAATCACACGGCTATATTTCTCCGTGAAAATGGGTCCCTTTGAAACGAATGGCAAAAGGCCTTTCCTTCTTACCGGGCTGCATGTCTCGCGCGTCCATAAATAACACCAGTCAACCTCACAAACACATCCAACCGCAAAAACACAGTGCACCAGGTCGAGGGGAAAAAGGGACGCACATCCATGTTATTGCATATAATACGTGGGTAACATCTTTTGTACAGCCTGCGTGCATGCAGCATTAGAAGACACCGAACAGACGTCTCGCAGCCTTAACATGGACAGAAGCACACGTGTGAGATATATACATGCCTAATGCAGAACACAGCCACGCAGGTTTTTACAGTACGAGACGTAAAGCAGCAGAATTGTGGAGGGGGACTGAGGAAGTCATGCAAGTGTGAGAGGCAGAGGTTTCAGACATGGTACTGCTCTCTCCTGGCAACACTACTGCCCAGCGTCATCTCGTGATAGCGTTCATTTGGAACATGCTGCCTGACTCACTGGGGACTGTAGGAAATACAGAGGCAGTAGGACAGGCCTTCACAGATGAAACTAAACATCCAGAAATAGAAAACAAATGCCCCCCTTAGTGATGCCTATTCTCTAAATAATAGCACTTCAAACTAAAATGATTTATTCTAAATAAAAATTGATAATAGGCCTAGGTTAACAAAAGAGGCCTATTTATGATTTAAAAGGGCAAGAAAATGGAATTAGCTTAGGTAGGCTGAGCAACTTCTCTAAGCAAGTTTACTGTTGAACTTTACGAAATAATGCTGTTTAATTTGGCCAGTGAAATAATTTCATTCTGTAGGGAATCAAATGAATGATATTTGGCGGGTAGGTTACAGGCCTCAAGTTTTTTTCATCTTCTTTACTCTGCGTTGACATTTAGTGTGGCCCACAGACTCGAAAACAATGCAGTCATTCATAAGTCTAGACGACGATTTCAATCGACTTAACCGGGTACAATGGGACTTGGTTATTCACTGCTTGGCCAAATTGTGTTCTCAAATTTTCTTTCGGGCAAACGTATAATGACCTGGTATTATATTCGGTCTTTGACAAGGGTCGGAACAAGAGACACTAGTTTTGTCTGACGGTGTGAGAAAGTCGGCAAGAGACCCTTTCAGCGAGGCAGTGCTGAATGCAGCCACTGTGGGCCTATTTAACATTGAACTTGAATAATCCTCTGCCACTTCACTCGCCCTGGGTCTCAAACTCAGAGCAATCCCAGCATCATTTTTTTTAAGGCGCAACAATAAAACGCTGAACCTCCTATCACAGCAAAATATCGACATTGTGAAAAATCGCGTTTGAACATTGAACAAAAATGTATGAAACGTAGTCAAATACACAAACTGAGCTCCAAAAACAGGCTTTGTGGACTATTAATACATTCGCCACATGTCCAATCAAATCAAAAAGCTTTAAGGGTTTCCAATAGGCAGTGAGTCACTGCTCTGCAGCTTTCTGTTTAGTTTGCTGTTCTGCCACAGCTGATGGCTTTTAACACTGTGTTAATACTGAGATAAACACTCGCTCTACTGTCTCCCCAATGGCTCTTAATGGAGTTAGAAGCCACAAAACATAGTCCATAAGAAACCTAACTCAGGAATAAATAACTCTCATAAACACCTTCAATAGGTCACAAAGACAAAAGCCAGCCAAAAGGAACAGTGTTTTTTTAACAACTCAACTCACAACGACATCTTAATGTTTTATAGTGTTTGTAAACTTGCAACACCATCTTAATGTGTATTGCGTTTGTAAAATGCTGCCCAACAGAGTCATGGGTCACCTCTCCTACCACTAGTGTCTTGTAATGTGCCTATTTCTCAAATATTTTAAATTAATTCGTGAGTCGTTCACAGGGATATTAAAAAATTCTGAATTGTACATGAGCCATAATTTGGTGATGTAATCAATCTACATGATATGATTCAGGCTTAATTTCTTTCTTTTCAAAATGACAAAAAATATGAAATAAAAAGCAAGTTATCCTTACAGCAAATATCTAAGTACCTTAGCATGTTCCAAAAAATACTTCGAAAATAATTTTGCAAAACAATAAATGAAATTCATAAATATTGAACGCAGATTAACGTACTTCATGGTCAAGTTCAAATTCAAAGTATAGACCTTTTTTTAATTTATTCAATTTGTTAGACTGCTGTCAGCGTACATTGTCTCTAATATTAGTTCTCATGAGTCAAACAATAGATGTGTGTTAGGGCGCTCAAGTAGGCCCGTAGAGGATTCCATAATTATGGCACATCCTTGTCGGATTAAAGCCTGTTCAGTTTTAAGATAATGACGCGAGGTCCTCATTACCAGCACAATTGGAGAGGCATTACGGATTCAAAACCGTTACTACTCCAAGTTTGGAGGCCGCGTCGGCTGGGTGGGAAACATCGGTCTCTTTCTTTGGGGATGCAGATGAGTCTGGTGCACTTGACGTCTTTTCGTGACCCCTGTCGCCCCAGTCCCCCCCCCCCGTCCCACCCCCCCGCACTCACGGCGCTGTCTGTCATATTCGGCCTGAGCATGGCATTGCCACTTGCCCCCGAGCGTGGGAATGGGAGCGTCCAGTCGTTCACATCTCCTGCACTGCGGTTAACGGAATCAATTAAGAAGGGCCGACCCCCACTCCCCCCAAACCCCCGCCTCCTTCTACCCCTATACCCCAATCCCCCCTCCCCACTTTTTGTCAGCTCTGTATATGTCCTAATTATTGCTGTTTGGGCTGCAAGGGCCGTTTCCTGGATAGACTCAATCATGCTGAAATAAAAAGTGGGGAGTTGCGCACGTGGGCTCCATAGACGTCAATCTCATTCTCAATGCTGTATGAGCTAAGCAGATGGACAATGTAGGCCTATAGACTAAAACTTAGTCAGACATTTTCTGTCCTAGTTGCCACACTTTGATAGATTATTTTAAATAAAACATTGTGGCCGCTGACAGAATACATGCCGGGGCTTTACTGACCTAGACATACGAATTATATGTTGTGTGTGTGTGCGCGTGTATGTGGTCGCGCGCGCGTGCATCAGCCAAACAGGAAGTGCACGAATACACATTACAGCAATTAAAAGTTGCACCATAAACTGAACAATAAACTAATGAGATAAATTACAAAAAAAATCGAAAATGATTTCAAATATATGGAACAAAAAAAATGACATGCTGAGCATAATACTTCTTTTTGAGCTAAATGATAAAGAATATGTCCGACGTTTGTTGAAATTTGTTCTAGATTTGATTGAATCCTCCAAAGTCCTGGATGAGTCTGGAAGTGGTTACTACTTTCGGTTATCTAGCTTTATGACGACCAACGCACTCATACAGCTAGATAACCAAAGATAACAACGCACTCCCTGTTCTTCAGCAAGAATGCACGCGGCTTCTTTTAGCTCGATGCAATTGCTTGCGGTTCAGATTCTGCTTCAAGAAGTGTCTTACTCCTAAAAACACTGAGGCTATTGAGTTGAGTGAAAACATAGCCAACTCCAATTATAATCCTATTTATTGCCATATGGGTCACCGTCATAGTACCATAAACTCCCACACACCCATCGTTAAAACATGCGTTCTTCCAAAAAAAAAAAAAAAAAAAAAAAAAAAAAGGTATATAATCCGTGTGATTATCTTTGTAAAATGTAAATGTCAAATCAAGTATTACAGAGTTGGAAGTTGGGTGCCGAGGTAAGGTGCAGCCATCCTTGCACAGGGCCCTGATTTGCAATGCAAATTGCCTCAATCCCACAAAAGGCTCTTTCGCCTCTATTAAGTCGTCGAGGCAGGAGCAATAGATATCCTGCGAGGCCAGCGAAGAAGATACGCGGAGGGGGGAAATCCGGTCCCTGTAGAAAGTGCAGTAACAACACTGGAATTACGACGCGATTGTTTCGGATTATGAAAAGAAGGGCTCGTTTTGGCCGAAAGATGTCAAATTGTCCGCACGTATCCCGCGTGTGCTTGAGGAAAGACACTGCCGATGAATGTGAGCCAGGGGTTCCGTTCTGCTGGCTAGCTTCTGCCAACGGTCTGAAAGGAGTGTGGAAAGGGCCATCCCCAAGGAAAGGGGGGCACAGAGGGGTGGTGGGCTACCAATGCCAAAATCTGGACCAACCCTGGCGAGGTCAAAGGGCTCCGACCACGGGAATGTAATGATGATGATGATGATGTCATGAAAATCGCAAACGCACGCTCGTATTCATGCACCATTGAAAGGCAAAGCTCCTCGCGCTATTAGTCTACAGAGCGCACTGGAATAATACCGCTTTTCTGCTGGCGATCTACACGCGTTCACCCACAAGCAAACGGCAAAGGGCGGCAGCAGAGAAAAACACACACATTTATTCTATAAAGCAAGGACATCGTTATATTTCTCGAAGTCCCATGCAGCATTTACACAAAGCAGCCTACGTCTGTGCCGGACAGGGCATATGGCAATAGTCTGTCCTGAAAGCGCGTAGTGTCTTTCACCCTCTTTATGCACTCAAAACAGAAATATTTCTCGAAACAATGAAACGGCTTTGGTTTACAGAAAATCTAAACGGAGACGGTAGAATATATAGGCTATGTAAGTTTCTCTGGCTGAATGGATTTGCGTCGAATTTCGTCTCGACTCTAAATGTGCAGTAGCCTATTCGTCGCGGCTGGTGGTAGTAGTGGCTCAGGTAGGCAGCGGGGTGTCGCATTTTGCACCTAGATTCATAATAACGAATTTAGACGTGGCAGTATAACCTACCGCATCGGATGTTGCAACAGTTCTTTTTCAGACGCATAGCCTTTTCACTTGTGTATTTATTTGGATTCGCCTTGCAAACAAGGACCTAGTCGGTCTCAGTAAGTACAGGCGCTAAGGGCTTCAGCAAGCAGTACATGGCTTCCACTTTTGCATGAAAGCTTTCTTTAAAGTATTGTTTAAATGAAAGAATCTGTGCGTCTCTATTTCTCTCTCATTGTGCACACGCGCGCGCGCGTGTTGTGCGTGTGTGGGTTGAGAGAGGGGGGTGGGGGTGGGGTGGATGTGCGGAAAGGGGGACGTTAAGAGCCCTGCTATATCCGGTGACTGTCAACCATCACACCATTAAATATGTTTATGAGTTCCATGTATACATAATAAACAGCTGCGCAAATTTGCTTGTAAGACGACAGTTTAGAATACACTTCAAAATGCTGTCACTAAGCCCACACTGTATCTGCCACCCCAAAACGCATTCACAGCACTTCACCATCCAGTCTGGCTGTTTTATGTAAGACTTAAGTGCTCAAATGTAAACGTACCAATCCATCTCCATCTTTACCAGTTCTCTTGTCGAGTAGCACAAGCACATCATTTCAACTCCAGGTGCAAAATGTAGGCAGTTTCAAGACCAGAAAATGCGAATGCATTCAGTTGACCAGCCCAAGCACGCCTGCATTTCAAGTTATTCAAACATGCTTGCATTTGTTCACGGGTAGACCATACACCTTCATTTGTAAATTAAAGTCAAAGTAATAATGATGTCGAACATGAACTAAAACCAGGCCCGGTCCGCTGGGTCCACGTGTTCCATTAATATCTAAGTACCTTAGCATGTTCCAAAAAATACATCGAAAATAATTTTGCAAAACAATAAATGAAATTCATAAATATTGAACGCAGATTAACGTACTTCATGGTCAAGTTCAAATTCAAAGTATAGACCTTTTTTTAATTTATTCAATTTGTTAGACTGCTGTCAGCGTACATTGTCTCTAATATTAGTTCTCATGAGTCAAACAATAGATGTGTGTTAGGGCGCTCAAGTAGGCCCGTAGAGGATTCCATAATTATGGCACATCCTTGTCGGATTAAAGCCTGTTCAGTTTTAAGATAATGACGCGAGGTCCTCATTACCAGCACAATTGGAGAGGCATTACGGATTCAAAACCGTTACTACTCCAAGTTTGGAGGCCGCGTCGGCTGGGTGGGAAACATCGGTCTCTTTCTTTGGGGATGCAGATGAGTCTGGTGCACTTGACGTCTTTTCGTGACCTGTCGCGCCCAGTCCCCCCCCCCTCCAACCCCCCGCACTCCGGCGCTGTTGTGTCATATTCGGCCTGAGCATGGCATTGCCACTTGCCCCCGAGCGTGGGAATGGGAGCGTCCAGTCGTTCACATCTCCTGCACTGCGGTTAACGGAATCAATTAAGAAGGGCCGACCCCCACTCCCCCCAAACCCCCGCCTCCTTCTACCCCTATACCCCAATCCCCCCTCCCCACTTTTTGTCAGCTCTGTATATGTCCTAATTATTGCTGTTTGGGCTGCAAGGGCCGTTTCCTGGATAGACTCAATCATGCTGAAATAAAAAGTGGGGAGTTGCGCACGTGGGCTCCATAGACGTCAATCTCATTCTCAATGCTGTATGAGCTAAGCAGATGGACAATGTAGGCCTATAGACTAAAACTTAGTCAGACATTTTCTGTCCTAGTTGCCACACTTTGATAGATTATTTTAAATAAAACATTGTTGGCGCTTACGATACATGCGGGGCATTTACTGACCTAGACTACGAATTTATTGTTGTGTGTGTGTTAGCGTGTATTTGTGTCGCGGCGCGCGTGCATCAGCCAAACAGGAAGTGCACGAATACACATTACAGCAATTAAAAGTTGCACCATAAACTGAACAATAAACTAATGAGATAAATTACAAAAAAAATCGAAAATGATTTCAAATATATGGAACAAAAAAAATGACATGCTGAGCATAATACTTCTTTTTGAGCTAAATGATAAAGAATATGTCCGACGTTTGTTGAAATTTGTTCTAGATTTGATTGAATCCTCCAAAGTCCTGGATGAGTCTGGAAGTGGTTACTACTTTCGGTTATCTAGCTTTATGACGACCAACGCACTCATACAGCTAGATAACCAAAGATAACAACGCACTCCCTGTTCTTCAGCAAGAATGCACGCGGCTTCTTTTAGCTCGATGCAATTGCTTGCGGTTCAGATTCTGCTTCAAGAAGTGTCTTACTCCTAAAAACACTGAAGCTATTGAGTTGAGTGAAAACATAGCCAACTCCAATTATAATCCTATTTATTGCATTGGGTCCGTCACTTAGTACCATTAAACTCCCACAACATCGTTAAAGCATGCGTTTTCCAAAAAAAGAAAAAAAAAAAAAAGTTATAATCCGTGTGATTATCTTTGTAAAATGTAAATGTCAAATCAAGTATTACAGAGTTGGAAGTTGGGTGCCGAGGTAAGGTGCAGCCATCCTTGCACAGGGCCCTGATTTGCAATGCAAATTGCCTCAATCCCACAAAAGGCTCTTTCGCCTCTATTAAGTCGTCGAGGCAGGAGCAATAGATATCCTGCGAGGCCAGCGAAGAAGATACGCGGAGGGGGGAAATCCGGTCCCTGTAGAAAGTGCAGTAACAACACTGGAATTACGACGCGATTGTTTCGGATTATGAAAAGAAGGGCTCGTTTTGGCCGAAAGATGTCAAATTGTCCGCACGTATCCCGCGTGTGCTTGAGGAAAGACACTGCCGATGAATGTGAGCCAGGGGTTCCGTTCTGCTGGCTAGCTTCTGCCAACGGTCTGAAAGGAGTGTGGAAAGGGCCATCCCCAAGGAAAGGGGGGCACAGAGGGGTGGTGGGCTACCAATGCCAAAATCTGGACCAACCCTGGCGAGGTCAAAGGGCTCCGACCACGGGAATGTAATGATGATGATGATGATGTCATGAAAATCGCAAACGCACGCTCGTATTCATGCACCATTGAAAGGCAAAGCTCCTCGCGCTATTAGTCTACAGAGCGCACTGGAATAATACCGCTTTTCTGCTGGCGATCTACACGCGTTCACCCACAAGCAAACGGCAAAGGGCGGCAGCAGAGAAAAACACACACATTTATTCTATAAAGCAAGGACATCGTTATATTTCTCGAAGTCCCATGCAGCATTTACACAAAGCAGCCTACGTCTGTGCCGGACAGGGCATATGGCAATAGTCTGTCCTGAAAGCGCGTAGTGTCTTTCACCCTCTTTATGCACTCAAAACAGAAATATTTCTCGAAACAATGAAACGGCTTTGGTTTACAGAAAATCTAAACGGAGACGGTAGAATATATAGGCTATGTAAGTTTCTCTGGCTGAATGGATTTGCGTCGAATTTCGTCTCGACTCTAAATGTGCAGTAGCCTATTCGTCGCGGCTGGTGGTAGTAGTGGCTCAGGTAGGCAGCGGGGTGTCGCATTTTGCACCTAGATTCATAATAACGAATTTAGACGTGGCAGTATAACCTACCGCATCGGATGTTGCAACAGTTCTTTTTCAGACGCATAGCCTTTTCACTTGTGTATTTATTTGGATTCGCCTTGCAAACAAGGACCTAGTCGGTCTCAGTAAGTACAGGCGCTAAGGGCTTCAGCAAGCAGTACATGGCTTCCACTTTTGCATGAAAGCTTTCTTTAAAGTATTGTTTAAATGAAAGAATCTGTGCGTCTCTATTTCTCTCTCATTGTGCACACGCGCGCGCGTGTGTGCGTGTGTGTGTGAGAGAGAGGGGGTGGGGGTGGGGGTGGAGTGGCGGAAAGGGGGACGTTAAGAGCCCTGCTATATCCGGTGACTGTCAACCATCACACCATTAAATATGTTTATGAGTTCCATGTATACATAATAAACAGCTGCGCAAATTTGCTTGTAAGACGACAGTTTAGAATACACTTCAAAATGCTGTCACTAAGCCCACACTGTATCTGCCACCCCAAAACGCATTCACAGCACTTCACCATCCAGTCTGGCTGTTTTATGTAAGACTTAAGTGCTCAAATGTAAACGTACCAATCCATCTCCATCTTTACCAGTTCTCTTGTCGAGTAGCACAAGCACATCATTTCAACTCCAGGTGCAAAATGTAGGCAGTTTCAAGACCAGAAAATGCGAATGCATTCAGTTGACCAGCCCAAGCACGCCTGCATTTCAAGTTATTCAAACATGCTTGCATTTGTTCACGGGTAGACCATACACCTTCATTTGTAAATTAAAGTCAAAGTAATAATGATGTCGAACATGAACTAAAACCAGGCCCGGTCCGCTGGGTCCACGTGTTCCATTATCCCCCCAGTTAACCCTTTCCGAATTCAGGTAAGTGCAGTTCTCCCGTGATCGAATGTGTGTGCATGTTTTGACATAAATGTAATCTTTCTATGTTAGTTTCATGCATGGGCTATACTTAACGCGTCCTGCAACTTGAACCTCATCGGTCAGATACTATGGGCCACTCTTTCTGCTAGTCTGACTTCAAAATGACTGTCCAACATGATTTGCCTTTTGTATTTAGTTGTGCAAATGAATAAAATCAATTTTGAATTTCAAGTTTTTCTTTAATGTGTTCTTTCATTCAATTTTACTGAGTATTCGGTAAACTAATGTGTGCATAAGAGATCATGTTTAAGGGAGATAGTGAATGCGTGCGTGTAAGTGTGTTTTATCATACAGACACAATTTTTATGAACTAGGTGTACTACTGAACAAGCGTCTTCAGGATTTAAGCACATTTGCACCCAAAAAGACATTCCCATGTCATCAAACTCATAACTGTGGGGATAGGCTATCCGAAGTTCAAATCACCATTTCAACGAATTTTACGAAATTTCACCATGAAAGTTGTACAACCAACGTTCCTCATACGCATGTCAGTGTAGTAAAGACGTTGGTTTATGCACTCACGACACGTAAAAAAATATCAACAGACTCGATAACAGACTTATGTGCCATTGAGCGATCTAAAAAAAAGACGTCAATAAACTCTATCGTACATTATTTGGAAAAGCGAGGGCCAAGTGCACACGAGCTGAAACAAACACGGATCAGACAGACAATTTACTGCATCTGATTCTATACTTGACTTAACTTTTACGCACCCTCGGTTTTACGCATACATGGCATAAAGATCAAGGCAATGAGCGTTCAAGTTGCACTTACTTCTTCGAACTGTGCCGCAGTCATCGCATCAGTTGGCCCCAGCGGTCAGAAATCGTCCAAGATGGAGACATACGACGGTCTGTTGGATGAGTGCGGGTTCCCTACAAATATCCAACTGTCCTTTACAGTCCCTTTATTTAAAATTGCCGCTAACGCTCAGTTCATTACGCGTGCTTCAGCTGCTCTGAGGAAAGCGCGAGCATATTCCAAGCACATGATAGACAGAGAGAATAGGGTGAAGGGAAGGGAAGAGCGAGAGGTAGAGAGAGAGTGAACTTTCCCATAACGCCAGCACCAAATACAAAGTGCACAGTTGAGCTTTGAGAGTCTGCAAGTTCTTTTTTTGGAACGGGGGAGGGATGGGGGATGAGGGGGGTGGGGGGTGAAGTCCATCCTTCTGTGAGAAAGAAGACGTGCTCTGAAATTCAAACAAGTTCCCTAGGTCTTTTGTTGGGCACGAACTGAGGAGGCATTGTTCGTCGTTTGGCTTGGACTATCCCCTTACCCCGGTCCAGGTTCCGAAGTGATCGCGCAGCAGCGGTAATGAATTTGCTGCAAGCTCTCCCTTAACACGTTGTGACAAACGGAACGCATTTACCGTCCCTCAGACAAAGACAGAATATAATTCACTAGTGCAAACCAAGACTGTGAATGAGGTCAACAATAATTGGGGTATTTGTGAAGAAAACATTTTAAAACTTCATGCAAAATGATTTGGTGTACTCATATTCTGCGTTCAGTATAAAAAGCAATCATTTTAAACTATGCAGTGGTCGCCTCTCTCTCTCTCTCTATCTCTCTCTTTCTCTCTCTCTCTCTCTCTCTCTCTCTGACTCTCTTTTACACACACACACGCACACAGAATGAGTGTGTAAAATAGAAATGTTGTATGTGGAAACATTACCACCAAGGTGACCTAGGTCTAAAAGTAGTCCGCAAACAAGTTCGCACTCCTTGATCAAGTGTGACCAAATGTGTAGAATGTGTATTTAAATAAATGATATTCCTCCATGAAATCATTGGTGTCATTATGTTTTAACAGTACATTACATTATTATCATTACAATTACTATAGTTTATCATTTTATTATGATCAAGTCACAGAAATAGTTGAAGTCATCAGGTAACGTGTTTTAATGTAACAATTGTATTTTTCTTTACTGAAACAGTGAAATTCTACACAAGAAACCCAATTTTACTGCGCCTCCCACCCTTGTAATTCTCCTCATTGCTTAATTGCAGGCGTATCCATTTGATTCAACCAGATTCACGTTTTGGTTTAACAGCGAGGTCACGTTCAATGACGTAGACAAGCATATCAGCTACGTGCAGCCATATTTAAATACATCAATGAAATTAGTGCATCAAAATATGCAAATCTCGCTTACTTAGTCCGTCTAGACGCACCCGGAATAATCTTCCACCGCCGATTCTTGGGTAGTTTTAAAAGCCAACATTACCACTTTGTTTGTTTTTCAAGAAGGTTTGGTGATATGAGCGCAGAAGACTGAAGACACGAAGAAACGGTGGGTTCTAGGAGGAAAATCGCCCATGCGTAATGAGACAACCCGCTCCGCCATTCTCAGTGCTTCGTTGGCTCCAGTGTGCGTATTATTTTTCATATTGATGCATATGTAAAAGGTATATTTGCATGTTATGTATCTTCCTAGATATTGAATTGGCCATTTCTGTAACCTGACTAAATAATCTTGACTGATGCGATGATATGGTGTTGCAGATATTACATTTTATTTATAAATTAAGAGAATACTGAAACGCCAAATGCTTGTCGAGATATCAGACAACTAAAACGGGTATTAATTAGTTAAAACTCTTCTTTGGTCATCAATGAGGACATTTCCATAAAGCATGCATGAACATAAAGGCTTTTTGCGACCGGAAAAGATTGGCTTCGGTGACATGGTAATACAATTCAAACTGATACGTTTATATTTGTCTATAATATTTTACGGATCTTTTTCCATACTTATTTCTATATGTTCACCAGGGCTTATTTGAGTCAAATGATTTGTGGCTCTGCACTTAACGCTAAACTCCATCTAGATACGTAGCAGGAAACGGTGACTTCTGCAGGCTCACCCGCTCATGAGCAGCGTTGTCGGGAACGCGCGTATGTACGAGCACCCACAGACTCACGCACACGCGCGTACACACACTCACAGCGCGCCGACACAGTGAAACGTTTGGATATTTAATTTAATTCCCCCAGTACATCCATTTCAATTTATCATTAAACCAAAGGTCTAGGCTACTTTTAATTGGGACAATTAAAAATAAAACGAATCCAATTTAATACCAAAAAGTATGAATCGGACACATTTCACTTACCCTCACCATCTTTTCCTGATTGGCAATGTAATGCGGTCTCTAAATCATGTTGACCGCCAAATTTCCAGACTAACTTATTGTGCAAACAGCTTGGAGATGGTGTGGTATAGTCCCTCGTAAGTCAGCCTCCTCGTCAAGTGAACCTTGCTCCCGAACCGCTCGTCTGATGTGTCACCCAATAGAAGTGGTCAGACTGGCACACGTACATTTTTTTTCTTTCCAGGCAATGCACAGGCTGTCATAGACCAGTAAGTTGTATAACTTCACAAACATAGTGGGTTGTTCTAACCATTAAGAAGATCCCCTACATGTTCCTCTCACATCTCGTTAGCCCCGCACTGCTTTTTTTGCAAGTAGGCTATCATAGAAGAGATGGTGTGACGCACTTGGACAATATGTAAAGCTAGAGCGAGACATGTCAGCTGTAGTCTAAATGACCTAGATACGCAAAACGGTGCATTTCCAATCATACTAACGCACAATTAACGGCTAGAGGCCTTGGGCCAGTTTATTACCAGATCTGCATCAAAACCTTTCTAACGTGTTCCAACGAAAACAGACTATTTTATTCCAATGCAACAGTTACAGTAGGCAAGAGAGAAATTGATTATACATTATCACCTGCAATTCAGCCCAAGCAATACGTCGAGCTTTGAGTATTAAATTTAAATAAAAAACATCACCAAATCGCCTTTGGAAATTAAGGAAAGACGGAGAATAAGGGTCGAGCGTCAACTTTCAATACGTTATTAAACGTTACGTTTTTGAAATGGAAAAGAATCGAACAGAGCACGACTTTTGAATCTAGGACAAATTGTTTCACCCTGCATATAACTAAAAATGTAGGCTCACCCAAAGACACCCATAAAATATAGTCAAGCTTATTAACGTGTTTATGTTCTATACTTAGTAACGACCTACAATTTGAACATACGTAGTCCTATTTCGGATGTGGCAACTGTACAGGTGTATTTCTGCATATACCCATGTGTCTCAGTTACTGTATCCAGGTATAATATTAATAATGTTCTCAAACATGACCTTTTTTATATTGAAAACAGAGGCTATCTGTGCGCGGTGATTACTACGATAATTGTCTGATTTGTCATATACCTACAGGATATTATACTCCGAGTCATCCCAGTCAATTTATTGAATCAACTGGATTCACAACCTTGATTTTATTGAATCAACTTGATCTTGAGGTGAAATACACAGGGTGGTCTATTAATAATAGGCAGAAATAATCAGTCAAATTGCTTTCATGTGAGCCTTTATATGCCTGTGTGTGTACTCGTATGTGTGCTTTGTCTGTGTTTGTGTGCCATGGAGTGTTTGTGTACTATTATGCGATTGTAGTTACACATTTTAAATTTTGACCTCTTTACACTTGTGGAATACACAAGGTTGTCCTGTTTTTCGCCTTTGTCTTTTTATTTCTTCCATTTCAATCAATTAATTTTGTGGGAATTTTATTTGTACTCGTATTGCTTTCCGAACGGCATATTTGTTCAGGAAAGCTAAATATAGCCTTGATTTGGAGTTGCCCTGCACTGTTTGCCTTTGATACACACTTTCATATTCAGCTCGTGTGGAGCCTATATTTGAGTGAATGCAAATTCCATGATTAGAAATACGCAATAGTGATGCCTACTGTCATTTCAAATTACATTTACTATGAACAATATAGTGTTGATTTGGATATTCTGTGGCCGTTGATAAGGGACCCTCCATATGAGCATATGGCGACATCTAGTGGTAGTGATGTGAACAGTTTTACACTCTGCTGGTGAGGATTATTATATCGATTTTTGGAAATCTTTTAAATATGAAATGTTAAGTGAATAAAGGCTTTAAATTCGGGTAATTTGGGACCCTTTTAATTACGAAAATATCCCACATAAAGTTAGAAGTCGAAATAAATTTGAACTGTTGATGCTCTCTGACGATTCAAAATGAACCACATTATTCGGACACAGCGTACCTTGACAAAATACAATGCATACAAACCTAGTTTTTATTCATACCAGTGTATTATTTGAGTGGAATACAGCTGAATAAACGTTGGCCTATTTTGTGCAGGCGAAGTCACGTCCACTTAGCCCACATAAAAACACATTTTGCCTTTTCATTTATAAGCTCGTGCGTCTCGTTTACAGGGAAGCACTGATAACAGACATTACTATATTTGCAGACCTTTTTGATGTTGGCTTATACGACCTCCATTTTGCACCCTGTTGTAAGAACGACCAGACCGGGTTGGGTGCAGAGCGCAGATTTAATAAGAAGGGTCAGACAGGCACAGGTCTGAACACTGGCACACAGGGCAATACAGGTGATCCAAAGTGGGAATTCGAAAATTGGCCAAGGTCAGGAACAGTACACAGATTACGCAAAGCTCGTACTGAATTGGAAACAAGCTCAAGACATCGCACAGGACAATTCGCAAACAGATGCTTTAAATGTTGAAACCTTAACCGAGACACAGGTGCCACCAATTGTTCTAATATTCTGGGGATGCAGAGAGCGTCGGTCAATTACCAGGTGCAGAAGGGCTTGGCTTGACAGTCACCCCTATCCAAAGGTGACCTCGTGACGCGCCAGTAGTGGGATAGCATTCTGCGTTGTAGCCGATGACATATCAGGTGATCGCAAATTTGGAAAATTATGTTAATATCCGGGGAATTAATGGACGTATTGGATATTAATAATTAAAATATAAAGAAATACACATTCCACGACTGAATTGTATTTAGCCTTCAGCCCAGTGGACTGGTGAGGGATCTTAAGAACGTGGCAAATGTAGTCGATTGGATCAAATATTTTTTCCAATTATATCCAACAAATTCGATTTATTCGATGAAGGCTAATATTCTACATTCGGCATAATATTTTAAATTGAGAATTATTTCCAGTCTAAAATGCATTGTATTTTTTTGCGGCCAAACACATTATTCTTTATAATTAAATTATTGTGAAAATGCTTTGACAGGAATTATGTCACATTTGGATATCTAATGTCCAAATGTAGTTATCGAAATTAATGGGCTATGGGACAAATAAACAATATTGATTAAATGGCACATTGCACTTCATTACTAAAATATTATTTTTTGAATTTACGTGTAGTCTACTCCTTTATCAACGTCGTTCAATCAGATTAATGTATCTAACTGATCCATATTTGGCCTACATGCAGTGACATTTCATGTTATTGAATGGTCTACTTGATCCGAGATTACATTTTTCAAGCAGTTGGAGCTAGTTTACCTGACGTCAAGTCTAACCTGAACCTGTCCAAACCCAGGCCGCTCTTTAAACGAAGGTGGGCCTGAATAGTCAAATATAATCACAATAATGCTTCTTTTGTACAAATATTAATGGTTGTTTTTGTGCACAAGAGGCGGAGGCTGTCGCCAATATATAACGAGTGTCAACTGTACAATATAAGATGTTTGTTCTGTTATTGACAAACCCTACTGGAATAACTGAAACCGTTGGTTGTGTTAACGTCATGAAGCTTGTGTTTTGAACAAAGTGTATTCAAATGCATTTGTGCTGTTCCATTGCCAAATTCTAGTAAGCCATGAATCTGTTGTGTCAAACGAGTCAAAATGCCTCATGTTATTATGTCAACGGAAATGAACCTCGAATTTAAACGTCGAATAAACATGTACAAAAAACATTCTCATGCTGTGAGTACTGTATGTTTAACTGTTCTAAAGAATGAAAGACTGAAAGGCAGTTTCATATTTCAGTGTCATATTTCAATAGAATCTCTATGCCTAATCTACCTGTGCAAATGGGCACTGACTATTATATATGTTTTAAGACTAATCTGTGAGTCATGTTATCTACATATGTATATTAAAGAGGCAAATGTCAAGTTAAGACATGCAAGTGAATTATTTAAAGTGACTTAAGCTAATGTGAGTTGTGACAAGTCCTCACTAATAAGTTATATATAAATATGTGTCAAATTACAATAGTTCCAGTTGTGTATTTTGCAGGTCTTCATGGAGAATATTTGACATCATGTCAATACAGTGTGCATTGTCCTTCGAAAGGTTGTGTGAAGGAGACGGACAAAATGGACAAACAAAATGAAGTCACGCCAGAACATCAGGGTAACTAAGAAAGCCAGTAACTTTACTGAATTCTCTGCAAAATACAAATACCTTTCCCCCAGCAGAAGGAACGTTTGTTTCATCTCCACACGTTTTCACTACATACAGCTGAATCGAGTCCCTTGAGATACAGAGATGTGGTTTCAATTTCATAACATCTTATCGTCAATGGCGACAAAGGCCAGCTTATGCCGCTGAAAGCCTCTCTTGCGTTCCCCAAAACATTAACTTCAAACCTCCCCAAATTCAGGTTTTTACAAGCTACATTTGATACTACAGACTGACTTTTTAAGCATTTTTCAAGATATATATATCATTTTTTTAATTGTTTTTTTTCTTTTTCTTTTTCAATGTATACAACTTAAATAAAGAACCCACAAACAAAGATGTAGCAGTCAGAAAATCACATGTGAATGCAGAGACCTCAAGCAATGTTCAGTTACTATTCCACATGACTGTAGAGGTGCATGGGCTCCCCTTTTTGCATTGCAAGCGGCAGATACGTCAGCTGAGGTACTGGGTGGGTCAATTTTGAGGTACCAGTAGAAGCTATCGACAGAACACATCACAACTGATCAACAGATGGGGAGGAAACAAGGATTTCAAACGAATTGTAACAAGGAAAATCGGAGATCAAAACCAACAAGTTTCTCTTTGGTTCAAACAAAACAAAACCAAAATCCTTGAACACCGTCTAGATTTCCGAATACACACTACAAGGTTAAGAGGAGATGGTTTCGGTGCGACATGTTTGCCTGATCAGAAAGCAGGTGACACGTACGTTACCCAGACAGAGCTATGCAGCTGGGATTGGCTGTAGGATTCTGAAACAGGTTCCACCTTTACGACCACAAGGTTCTTATGGTCGTTTCACCTCTATGAATCGTGAGTCATTTTCGAAGAACTCTCCCTTGTACTGAAATACTGAGACACCATCAATGCAATGCACTAAGGGGATACCACACATGTATCCAGATGGCATTCCTAAATCCTCTCACCAAGAGCGAGGCCGAGCCCTCACTTGGGGTCTACATAGTGCCGAGCGTTCAGAACCAATTGAAACTGAGATGGGAAACCGATGCTATGTTTGAGCAAATGCTTTTATTGATTTTTTGTTGTTGTCGTGGTTGTCAATGCTTGCAAATAACCATGGATGACGTGGGGGGGGGGGGGGGGGGGGGGGGGGGGAGGAGTATTACAACACAGAAATGCCACTGGCTTTGGTTTCATCACACCTATGCTGCCTGAAAATCACGTCGTTTTTAACCTTTCGTATTGAATAAAAAAAAAAAGAAGAGAGATAGTAAGAAAGGGCTCTGCCCCTTAATCTGACTACACAGACTGTTTACAGCAACAACATTGTGAACTCGCATGAAATTATGCACACAGAAATACCATAACACTGACAGCAGATTGGGGAGTGGGCGCGAGAGAGAGAGAGAGAGAGCGAGCGAGAAAGAGAGAGAGATGGATGGCAAGATCTATTTTTAGAAATGAATCAAGACAGTTAATTGTCAAATATCAACGATTGTGCCCCTCCACCCCCCCCCCCCCCAAACCAGCCATATCAATTTCCTGACAACCATCCTCTGATGGCACTCTGACTTTGGGGTTGTGTGATTTGGACGGTGGAACAGACAGCTGGAGGGACTCTAAGGGAGTCTATCTACACAGCTCCTCATCGGATTACTGTGACATCGTTACAAAAGTGACCCACGACCATACAAGGATGCCGCCCTCTGATATAAATATGACTTCAAATAAATACTTCAATCTGGACTTGCGTGATGTCCCGCACACAAGTAAGGGTTTTATTATGATCAGAGGCAAACAAGGATTTGAAGAAGAAACGATAAATAATTTCTCAAAATATACATAGTGAAGCAGGCCAACGTCATGGCGATGACGACATCGGTGATGACGATTAAGTCCTTGAGATCTCAAACAAACATGTAATTTGGTGTCTCACTTGTTGTTAAATAATGGCAGGAAAATGTCACGTTTATATGTAGCTTCACGTCCCACTCCCCAGGCAATGTCCACAACTATGATTTATCAGCAAAAGAGGCCTATGTTTCCTCAATGAGTCTTTCACACAGACATGGGCCAGGCTGTTCGGCCGGGTTAGATTAAACAGGCATCTGGACAGCTAAGCCCAAAGCTCAAACCGAACAGAACTGACAACATGTTCGACTGCACACAGCAAACTCCACTAGAAAACAACCAAAAGAAATCATTATTATATATATTTATATATTAGAAAGCTATACACAAGCATGTTAATTTCACAGATGTTTTTTTTTTTTTTTTTCAAGATTTTTTTTTTGTTGAAGATTCTTAATATTACCGTAATCATATAATAATTAGAAATACACGTTTAAAAACAAAACTTCTACAAAGAGAAAACAGTTCAGCAAAGCATGGGTTCCCAAGTCTGTTTTCATGGCTTAAGGTTCGAAAGCCCAGTAATTTCATCTCTTGTTGGACTATCTGTGTCATATTAGCAAAGCTATCAAAAACACATTCTGGCTTATAGAAACTACAAAAAGCCACAAAAATGCTTTGCATTGTATTCCTTTCATATGAAAATATAAGCGAGTGTATCGTAAATTTTTTTTCTCGTTTTGTTTCCGTTTGTATGTTTGTTTAATACTGAACAGCTAATACAAGACCCGGGGTTTCCTTGATTAAACTAAGATGGCTCTTCGATCATAAGATGGGCCTTTCCCAAAGCTCCGTGCCCGAAGCGCTGCACTCATCCTGGCTTGTAGGTTCGTCTAGCATCGGGTCTGTGGGTTCACCTGTACAATCCTTCAAATGTTGCATAATAGCTTTCATCTCGTGAGTAAATACATCTGCACTACCTGGCAACGTTTGACTCCCCCCATCCTGACCCCTGACCCCTGACCCCTCTATTTACATAAATACGTTGAACCTGCAACATGACATCATCTATGGTTAACATACATTTTGCAAGGGAGGACCATGGAGAAGGTAGCCATGAACGTGACACTGTACATGTGTATTGGTGGACCAACTCAAGTGCTAGACCTTTCCCTCAGCTCCACATACACTCTCCTGTCTTCATCTGATTATCGCTGAGGCAAGTTGTAAGTACTTTTACAAAACAGAGTACCTGACTTTTTTTTGTTTATTTGTCGATATGCGTATCTGTACACATACACACACGTGTAAATATATATGCATACAGGATTTTTTTTTTCTTCACACACGGCACAAGTATGCATAGTTCCCCAACTAAAGAAACCATCCTGATCCTGACCTTTCCAACACCCACCCTGACCCGGACCCCCCCTTCACCGCTTCACCCCAAACGCCTTAAATAAACTCAAATAGTAAACACACACACTCTGCAAAAAGAAAAAAAAGGAAAATAAAGAAAAAACATTACAGTAATCAAAAAAAGGAATCCCCTACTTATAAGCAAAAAGAGAGAAAAAAAGAGTGAGAGAGCGAGGGGCCAGAAGGTGAGTAATGTGATTTCGAGCACGAGTGTGGGCGGGGAGTTGGTGGAGGGGGAGAGGGGAGGGGGGGGAAGCGCGGAAGGGATGGGGGAGAGGGGTGACGTCCAGAACATCGCAGTGGCGGCTGGGCACGACCGCCCGCTGGCCGCGAGAGAGAGAGGCCGGGAGGGAGGGGGCAGGCGGGGCGGGGCGGAGCGGGCCGGGCCCATCATCGTGCCACATAAACAACCACACTCGGACAGGCGCAACCCCAGCTTCACCAGAGGGCTCTCGCGCCTCGTTCAGACGGGCGCACCGGCTCAGTCCCAGGAGTGGAAGTGTCCGGCTCGCGCGAGCGCGCCCCGTGGGAAGACGCAGCCCTCAGGCTGTCCACAGGGGAGCGACCTGAGTCCTGGCGGCCAGAGGGGATCTGGGGCTGCTGGTGGCCGTAGCCCCCCGGTGTGCTGCTGCTACGATCTCTAGGAGGAGAAACAGGTTCGGACTTGATGTGCAGGCTTTGAGCAGAAGGCAGGGAGAGATTTGAACTCTGACATAAGTGAGTGCTAGTGCAATTTCTGTAGGAAGGAAAGGAAACACAGGGTGTTACAGAGGGTCAAACACACACGTGCACACACAATATTATGACGACTGGAGTGAAATTACACACGAAACGAACATCCGACGACTATTACGAACGTCGAATAATTCAAACATCACACAAAACGTTTCTACTTTGAATGACTCTGACGACCGTTACAGGGAAGTTGAACCGTCTGGATAGGGGTCAACATGTATTCTCTGAGAGCGTGGTGAAAGTGTCCTGTGCTTACCCTAGCTGGCTGAGGGCCGAGTGCTGCATGTTCTGCAGGTGCTGCTGCTGCCAGCCACTCATGGAGCCCAGATGGAGAGAGTTCCCACTGTTGAACCCGGACAGGGAGGACAAGTCCGCGCTGCTCAGAGAGTATTCTGCACGCACACGGATAGAAGGGAGGAAAGAACTGGTCAGGAGGAGTGGAGGCCAGTTCAAACAGGTCTGCCAAGTACATTAGGTCTGGATGAAAGAATTGTGAGGTGAGGAGTAAAATCGACCATTTCCGCCTCTCTCTTTCCTGTCCTGCTGGGTCAACACAGCCTACTATGAGTCAAAGAGGAAGAAGGGGCCTGAGCTGTGGTGCAGAGAGGTTTGTGTTGGTAAACAGCACCACCTGCTGTTAGACTAAGGTAACAACTTGGAGGAAATGGAGGCAGCACAAAGAACCACCTTTGATGGCTGAACGATTCAAAATAAAAATCTGGTTTTCTTTCCTCTAGTTGCCGATATTTGAGTGAACCCATATTCAATTATGTTTCGAATTGCTTGTCCATATTACACATGTACATTGGGTCTGCGTGTGAAAGTGAAACAGTATACACATGATTCTCTGTGGGAACCAGTGTGTGTGAGTGTGTTTGTCCACATGGAGCCTGACACCTACCTGTACCGTAGGATGTGGAGATGGCAGATGGGTAACCTCCCATGCCTTGCCCTGGTAGGGTGGGCGTTGCTACAGAAACCACGGGGGTGGCCAATGACTGGGCAGACTGGGAATTGTTTATTCTCTGGTTCTATGAGGGGAGAAGAGAGGGAGAGAGAAAGAGAGAGAGACAGAGAGAGAGAGAGAGAGAGAGAGAGAGACAGAGAGAGAGAGAGAAAGAGAGAGAGACACAGAGAGAGAGAGAGAGAGAGAGACAGAGAGAGAGACAGAGAGAGAGAGACAGAGAGAGAGAGACACACGAAGAAACACACATGACACAAAGTCAGCACAAGGGAAGAAACAGGAAGCAACCCTCAGAAAGAACAGTTTCTTCCATCCCGTCTCTCCCTCCTTCACTCCACAGATGCTAAGAGAATGAACAAGATGCCAGCCTCTTGGAAATGAATCATTTGGCATGCTGCACGGCTGAACCCCGCCAACCCTATCATTTACCACCCCATCTGAGGACCCGCCGTCGCTATAGTAACCCTGCCGTCTCCACGGCAACGGCGGGGAGTGACGGGGGAGAGGCACTTTGCTGCGGCGGGGGTGAAGGAAATGATGGCGGCTTGATGCAATATGAAAGTGCTGCCTTTGTTGCCATTCATTTCCTGGTTAGGGAGAAATAAAGGCAGTATGCAGGCGTGCCATGCTACGCCTTTGAGGGAGGGGCGGGCTGGGGTGGAAGGGGGGATACTTGTACATGAGAGGGTAGCAGGGAGAGGGGGTGGGGATGGGGAGTGGAGGGTGTGTGTGTGGGGGTGTGGGTGGGGTGGGGGGGGGGGGGGAGTCCAGGGTGCATTTTGTCAGAACAACCACTAGGTGTCACCCCGGACCCTGCCAAAACAACAAAAAACCGACTAGTCAAAGCAGAAAAACAGAAAGGGCTTTGTTGTGCCTCGCGAGGAGATCAAGAATCACCTCCGCAAATCAGGCGTTCCACCTGAACTCAGGACTTACAGAATAAACGCGTGTCTTAGCGAGCGCAACCTCACGGCGCTTTAGGAGCGATTCCACAGCGTAAATACCATGTCTGGAACCACGTAGATCTATCTCAGACAAGCAGACTTACCGAAAGCAGATGAACATCCTCAGACTGATGGCATTAAGAGGGGAAGGGGGTGATACGTTTAAATTAGTGTCTGGTTGGATGAAAGGCCACTCTGGGGTTCTACGGGCTAAAAGCACAAACAGCACGACACCGCTGGCGTTGACTACCTGGATGAGGAACTTGGGACTGTTTTGTAATACGAACAGGACGAGAGGAAGTTTCCTTGACCATGATTGAGGAGAATATTAACAGACAAAAAAACTTTTTTTTTCCAGGGCCAACCCCCCCCCCCCCCTCGCTCAGTGAGCCGCTCCAGTCTTGGAGTGGCACGCCTCGGCGTCGACAGGTCGCGGTCCACGAGACACCGGGTGGCCTTCACAAAGACGGAGCGGAGCGGACGGCTCCGACACGACGCATCGCTTGAGCGCCCCGGAGCGGTGCACGGCCGGGGTCCGAGGGATGCGAAGTGACGGGTGTTGGGGCGCGGCCGGCGCGCGGGCGCAGAGGAGGGCGAGCGGGCAGGGAACCAACAGTGAGCCACCACATGGAGGGGCGCGATGTTTGCTTTCCTTGCGCGAAACCGTTTGGAAGCCTGGGCAATGCGAGGGGGGCGCATGAGGCAACGGGGCCGGAGGTAGGGATGGAAAGGACCGGTGCGGTTGGTTCAGTGCGAGGAGGCAGCGCAGGCCCGGTTCATGGGAGCGGGGGCGCAGTACTTGGCTTGCGTGCTGCTCTGTGGCATGCCGCCACGGGGGAGAGACCAGCCGCAGGCCGCGAGGGCGCTCAAGAGAGAACATGAGCATCCCGCCTCGGCCATGTGTGTGAGTCACGGTTTTGAGAGAGAGGGAGGCGGAGCCATAGCATCCTGACGCGGCCAGAGAGGCGGAGGCGCACCGTGAGAAGGGAGGGAGAGAAGGGCTGATGGAGGAGCCACCGGACGACGATCGAGAGATGCTCACGAGGGAGATGGTAAACGACCGTCTACGCACGAGACGCACGTTTGATTACCGAGTCCAGACAGACCGCAGTAGAGGCTGACGAGTCGAGGCGTCATGATGTATGGGGATGCAGAGACAGCAGGGTGCCATAAAGCGCATAAGGAAGAGAAAGTAGCACGCTCAGATACGCAGTAGGCAGAGGAGATGAGCGAATGAGAGGGGAGGAGAGCCTTGTGGAAATAAAAGATTGTTATGGAGTTGAGTCTGTAGTCTAGCAATGATATGATGTCACTCATGGAGTACCGAGAGAGAGAGAGAGAGGAGAGAGAGGGAGAAAGGATAATCCATTACATCCCAATGTCTATAACCACAAAAAAACCCATTCAACATCAAAACTGTACACAGTAAGCACAACTGTATACATGATTCATGACTGCCAAATCTGTCATTTCGAGCCTCTACAACCATAGCTCGCTCACAGTTAGCAGTTCCCTATCTAGAAGATCCTATCAGCTTAAAAATAAACCCTAGCATGGCTCAAAGACATGTTCCTCTTTCTGTTACAGTAAGTCTCTCCAGTGCCAGTCGTGGAGGAAGATCCACAGCGGCTGGAGGGAGTCAGACCGCACCTCCCCCACCGCCTCCCCTCCCCTCCCACCCCCCTGCAGCCACGCCGGCTGTGGGCAGAGGACGAGGGGAGATGAGAGGGGGGACATCTGTCAGGATGGAGCCCTCACAGAGGAAGGTGTGCACTGTGGTCAGGCTCAGAGCCCCATCTCTCCATCTCCTCGTCTTGTAACTCGAATTAGAGCAGGGGGATGGGAGGGGTGGAGGGGGTGGGGCGGAGCAGAGGGGGGGGTCTCGATCGCGGCCTGCGTTCCGTGGTAAGATGAAGCCTGCAGGTTTGAGGGTTGGACTGTGAACCCCAGCCGTTGTCGATGCTGCCGTAGAGATGTATTTCAGGGTTGTCGAACAAAGGAAAGTGCTCGAAAGTGAATGTTTGACATTGATGAGTTTTGATCCTGTCATGGATGTCTTTTGAAGGATAGGAACATAATTACCACATTATGTGCCCAAGAAGGAATATTCAATGGAAATTGACGAACTTGTCACTCTGTACCCCAACCTACTTTCTTCATCCCATCACTTTCTGCAAGACCTGGTTTAACTCTTTGTATTCCATCTTCACTGGCCTACGATTAAAAATACGACTTCAGCGGTTTCTAAATCAATCTAGTTACGAAACCCAAAATGTTGTCTGTACTTAAAACATGGTCAGCACAGTCAAAACATTGTTTTGGTTAAAGTAGCTCACGGCCGACGTAACTATAGAAGACGATATATTTAGCCAAAATGACACGCAACATAAATACATGTAACACAGTGGTTTAGTTGTGTGCCATGGCAGAGCCATGAAGCTGCCGTTTCCTGCTCTGACCCTCCGTCCTGCTCTCTCATCACCCCTCGGGGCAGCGTCTGCTCCCTGACAGCGAGGCTGGAGACAGAGGAGGGACAGGAGCTTTCAGCTGGCCATCCCAGCCAGACATGCATGTGTCTGGGTCCAGACAGAGCACCGGCCCCCAGGGTCCACGCACCCCCCTCGTCCCCCCCTCCCCACACCGAAGCCACATTCCGCCTGCTTCCTCCCAGAGCCTGAGCTGGCCAGCCCCGCCTCCCTCCCCCCCCCCTAGAGCCTCTAGGCCCACAACGACGCCCATCGCTCTGCCTCTCCCCCTCCCCCTCCCCCACCTCACCCCCCTTGCCGTCCTCATCACCACTAGCGGGTACTCACCACCACACACACTTGACCATCAGCACCAATTCTCTCCACACACCAACTTCTCACCGACGATGTACACACTATGGCTCATAGCTGCAGCACTCATACTAGCCTTCCCACAACCACCCTACTCCTTCTCCTTCACACCCATACACACCGCTCTCTTACGCCCCCCCCGCCTACATCTTACAAACTCTCTCCACACGATCAGACACACCGCACAGCTATCCAAACCGACACCAGCACACACACAACAATTTAGGCGCTGGTCTGCGCAAGTTATTTTAGATTAGGGTAGTCCATTCGAGGCATAGGGGTGTGTGTAGCTTGTGTGTGCCCTGTGTGTGTGTGGGCCGGGGGGGTGGTTTCTAACCCAACACTCCACAAAGCATCCCCCTTCTCCTCCCTTCTCTCTGGGAAGGGGGAGGGAGGGAGGGGGGCGGGCCACTTTGCGTATCCCTTCCCACTTAAAGTGGGAGCCGGGCGAGAGAATAGTTTATACGTTAGAATAAGATGAATTTCCCACTCATTTAAAGGCGCTCTGGGGGTAAAAAATGCAGTCACAGGATGTCTTCCTGGGCAATTCCCCCCTCCTGGTATCTTTGGTTCTCATCATTTGGATTGGAGGGGTTTTTTTGGTTGTTTGGAAGGGAAAGTCTCGAAAGGCTCAATTTTGAACATCTGAAGAGCAAAACCTGGCCCTGCTTCTGTCGGGCAGTGAGGAGACAGGGTGAAGGGCTGTCTGACAGACGAGCGAGGCGGCAGGAACGTCGGCCGGCCCCCCTGGTCCCCCTCGTTGAGAGAGAGGCGGCGTGGGGAGCAGGATACAGGGGTTAGGATCGCTGGGTCGCCCTCCTTTCCTCCACTGAGCGTCTCCGTGCACGGATAGCCACTACTCAGTCAACCGTGTGTGGACGAGCACTCTCGAGGTGTAGCAAAAAATTGAATTCTCACCTATGTGCGTTTGTGAGGTGCAGCGAAGGCCGGGCTCAGCTCACTGAAGCAGGGTGGTTGCCGTCCAGTGGGTGTGGCGTGTGTAAGCTGTGTGCGAGTGCGTGTGATGACAGCGTGATCAGTCAGCTCTTTGTCAACATGATGCCCCGACCCTCAATCGGGGACGCGTGTGTAGAGCACGTCTGGGGCGAGCCGCGGTTGTAGCGTACGGAGACGCCGGCTCCCGGTGCCTCTGCTTCTCCAGGAGAGGCAGAGCAGCAGCTGGCTCTTGAGCCGTGCCTGCCTCTCAGCTCTGCCCACCTCTGGGGGGGGGCGAGTGGGGGGGGGGGCCTCCCAGCCCCCATTGTGCCGCTGAAGAGGCACATGTGGAGGCCCATGAATGAGATCACACGCGCGCCCCTCTCCACTCCAGTCTCAACAAGACGCTGCCGCGCTGCCGAGGACATTTAGCAAAACAACACAGCAGGAAGCGAACAGGCTTTCGCGGAATTGTGTTGGGGTGTGAGAATAGGGAGTTGACGTCTGTTCAGGGGTGAGGGCGGGATGAGGGGGGTGTTGATAAGACCCGTCCCAGAGTTGGATACGCACGTTCTCTCTCGAGTGGAGGGGTGTGGTGTGTGTGTGGTACACCGCTCTGTGCTTAGTGAGGGTGTTTGGGGGGTTGTGGGTCGGTGTGTGGTGTCTGTAGGTGGGACCATTCGTAGAGGGCACAACCAGAGCAGTGTCGACGCGACGGGTACGCGGGCCATGCCCTCGTAGCTAGCATGCGTGCTCAGATGGTATCGGCTCCGGAAGTTGTGATGAGGATATGAGAGGGAGAGGAGGGCAGCTGAAAAGCAGTGGCCTTTAGCTACCAGACGCTTTTGCTGGGGCGCGGAGTCACCGATGCCAGGAAACTTCAGCGTCTTGTCAGACGTAGAGAAGGGCACCCAGACGGTGTCACATCCTTTCTTCCACACTGGCTGACTAGCCGTCTGCTTCTTCTGAATGTGACCTACAGACTCACTGACCGACAAACAGTCTTTTTGTTTTTTTGCTGCTAAGGACGGGATAACTGCAAAAAGCAAGCTCTCGCCTCTGGACGAGAAGCTTTGAGCGGAATGCAGACGGTCTAAAACTCACATCACTCACAGCAGTCAAGGTCCTTCTCTACAGGCTTGTTTGGACTGAACCACGCTAAGGAAGTACAGAAATAACTCCGATAGAAAGAGTGACTTATGCAGCGATACACAAACGCACACACCAACACACCAACACACACGGCACACACACACACAACACCCACACACACACACGCACACACACACACACACACACGCAGAAACATTAATCTCATGTAGTGTCTTGATAAAAGGGGATCTATTTCAGCTGGCTAAGAAGAGGGCCTGATACTACCACTGTGGAGATCTGTGGTGACACGACACACGAACCCAAAGGTGCGCTTCTGTACTTTCAACTGGTGCTGAACTCTTTTTTTGTTGTTGCGGTCTAACTGAGATTCCTACTGCAGATGTGGCCGTTGAGATTAACTGTGACCGTGACACCCGGGGAGGAGGAGCTACCTGAGGGTCACGCTGCACGCTCACTGCTCCCGCCGAGAAATAGACAGACCACAAACTGAGACTGGGACTAGGACTGGCACTGGGATAAGGACCGGGAATGAGATTAGGATTGGGACCGCCCTACATCAGGCTGCTCTCTCCCTCGTTCTCTCTCTCTCCTTCTGTCTCCCTCTCTATCTGTCTATCTCACAGAGGGGCTGACGGAAGAGACAGACTCGTACAGAAATATAAAAAAAAGACAATTATGTGTGCTCTAACACACCGACACACACACAACACACACGCAGACAGTCATGAGGCTTCCATACAAAGAATGTGACAACTCAACCTTCCAGTATCAAACTGTGTCGAGTGTCTCTCATCAATCATATGTCTGACACTGCTGGCAGCCATGGCAAAAGTGACTCAGGAGGGGTTACGAGTGTGTGTGTGTGTGTGTGTGTGTGTGTTTGTCTACATATGAGGGGGCATTCAAGAAATCAGCCTCTGAAACACACAGCCAACTTGATTGACGGATGGACACTCACACAAGCACACATACACACCGCACGCAGAGACAGTCAAACAGACGGCCTGCCTGCCAGCCAGCCAGTCAACCAGCCAGCCAGCCAGCCAGCCTCATCAAAGGCTGAACAGGAGACAGCCAGCTCACGTTGAGTCACACAGACCCACCCCCACCCCTTACTCCAGAACATCATTAAAAAGGGTGACCAGCTCCCAAGAACGCTTCCATCTGTACTCCCCCAAACACACACACACACACACACCGTGGTCCCTGCTCCCTACATGCACTGGTGAATATTCATGGTTGGGGTTCCCCCCCCCCCACCCCCACCCCTCATAAGATTGAAGAGAGCCCTGAATGGAATCTTTTAACGTCCGCATGACTCTCTCTCTCTCCACTGCGTGTTTTTCGCAGCCGCCGAGCACGCTGGCTCCTCACAGAGCGGCCTCTGTTCGTCACCGTGGCGACACAAAGGCTACATTCGGAGCGCGCCGGGGAGCGCGCTGGAAAAGGAACACACGCCACAACAAACGGCTCTCTTGTGTGTGCGGCAAGTGTGTGGGTATTCTTGTGTGTGTGAGAGGCCAGACAGAGGAACCGGCCAGCGACCCCATTGAGGGAACCATGGGGGCCAGACAGGGTTGCCCAGCTGTGCCCCTCTGACCCCCCCACACACCCCCACCACCAGCCCTCCTCACCCCAGCCTCATCCCGTTGGAAGACCCCCCCCTCTCCCCAACCCCCAGGAATGTGTCTAGGCTCACTTCACTGTGCTCCACAACCCTGGTGATGCTGGCTAGATTGGAGACCCCACTACACATCCAGAGTTCAGCTGCGAGCTACACCAGCGAGCTGAAGACTGTATCTGAAACCAAGACACATGCCTTCTGTGCAAGGAAGGATAGGGAACGGTTATTGTTTTCCTACTGGCAAAAAAATAATAAAGCATAACAGAATGGTGAGCCGCTTGACTAAATATTTTAAATTACTCAGCGGACATATGCGAGCAGTGTGACGTTTAAAAGTTTGAAAATAAGAAAACCATGTAGGCAACGAGAGCGCTGTGTGTTTGGTCATGGGGGCTTCACATCAAAGGCCAGGAGGCTGAGTAATCAACGGTGGTTAAGGGTTTAAATGCTAGTAAGATGCTCCTCCGCTCATTAGGATATGAGCTCACACACACCACGCTCGCTCTCTCGCACGCACGCACACCGCGCTCGCTCTCTCGCACGCACATACACACGTAATGTTCGGTCTCTCGCACACACGCAAACCACATTCGCTCTATCGCACACACATGGAAGAGAGGCAAACGCAAAAAATGCGCTCCTTAACATTTTAGTCCACTATTCTGAAAGTGTCTGTCCATCAACTCCAATCATTTCCTGTTTTCTTTCCTTTTTTCTACTGTTGTTGAGTGTAGACCAGAGTGGAGACCAGAGGAGAGACCAGAGGGGAGGCTAGAGGGGAGACCAGAGGAGAGACTAGAGGAGAGACCAGAGGAGATCCCAGAGTGGAACCCAGAGGGGAGACCAGAAGGGAGACACAAAGGGAGACCAGAGGAGAGACCGGAGGAGAGACTAGAGGAGAGACCAGGGGAGAGACCAGAGGGGAGGCCAGAGGAGAGACCAGAGGAGAGACCAGAGGGGAGACCAGAAGGGAGACCAGAAGGGAGAGCAGAGAAGAGACCATAGGAGAGACCAGAGGAGAGACCAGAAGGGAGACCAGAGGGGAGACCAGAGGGGAGTCCAGAAGGGAGACCAGAGGAGAGACCAGAGGGGCCAGAGTTGGTGCAGTTCTGGACAAACCTTGGCGTTCCAGCCCCACTGACATCCACTCCCTGGTTCTCTCTGGTTACTGCACTGCCAGTCATGTATTTCCTGGGGCGTGTGACTGCGTGCGAGTGTGTGGGTGTGTGTGAACGCTACGTGGCAGAGTGTGTGTGTGAGAGAGGGAGAATTGCGTCCTTACCAGCACTGGTGCCCGCGCCAGTGGTGAGGTCAGCGCCCATGAGGCCACCTGGGAGATGACGGAGGAGGGAGAGGAGGGAGAGGGAGGAGAGGGGGCAGAGAGGGGAGACGATGAATCAGGAGGAGAGGAAGAGATATGGAAATCTTTCGGAGGCACACCTCCATCACTCACACCCACATCACACCCACTCCCTTCTCTAAACTTCTCCCAGCGATTCCTCGCTCTACCACAGCAAGTGTGTGTGTGTGTGTGTGTGTGTGTGCGTGTCTGCCCAATGAACGTGTGCGAGCCAAACAGAAGGCTAATGCTTTCCACCAAACGACACCCTTCTAGGCAACTAGACTCTGTGAGTGGGTACCGGGAGACCTGGTCCAAGAAAAATGACACATATTTTATTTTTAAATCATGCGAGGAGGTAGATGAGTAGGAGGGTCTGAGAGCGTGTGCGGTTTGCGTGCGCGCATGCTGCGCCAACACTCATATTTAGTTTGTGCTGGCGCTCTGTGCATCCAGGTCTAATGACAGGGTGAGGGTGTGGGCTGATGCCCAGAAGGACAAAATACAGTCTTTGGACAACAATAACAAACCATCGGGGCCCCATAAGCTTATGTCACTGGCAACTCAATACCTATACAGCGCCACACACCCACAAACTAAATTCAGACGACTGCTCTAACGGCTGGGATTAAAAGCGATGTGTTGGATGGCTTCCTTGACAATGGTTTGGGGATACGGGATGTTTTTAATTGGAGGTAGTGTGTGTGTTGGTGTGTGTGGTCCTTATTTTACCTGCGCTGGGGGGTCGGTGTGTGACTCCGGGGGACATGCTGTTCCTCTGTAGGGTGTGGTGAGCCAGGGGCAGAAGGTTGTGGTTGCCTAGGGAACCGCCGGAGTGGCTGTAGATGAGACTGTTTTGGTTGCTGACGGGGATGGACACCGGCATCTCGTAGTTGGACTGGGGCACGGCCTGCTGCGGGGGGGAGACAGAGAGGAAGAGGCGGGTCAAACGCCAGGCGCTGAGGGCGGGCGAGATGCGGAGGAGGTCACGCCGAGATGGCGACAAGGCGAGGACAGACAAACGTTGGCGTTTGGAGCGCCACAGATAAACAGCTGAGCGCTGTGACGAGGGGAGGAAGGAGAGAAAACAGGACAAGATGGTGACAAGCAGATAACTAACAGGTAGCTCGTCTCGGAGGAAGTAAAAAAAAAGGAGGAAAAGAAATGAGAGGGGAGGGGATTGAAGGATAGCGTCCACACCTAAGATGGCTTCCGGAAGAGTCTGTCAGATAAATGAAAGTCTGACAGCATGGCTCTATAAACGAAACACCGCTATGTCTTTACACTAATCACACTACCGATTGATATTTCATTTGGATGTCATTAGCTTTTTCTTTGTTCATTTCGGGAGTCATTCTTTTCCCAGGGAGTGGAACAAGCTGCCCACACAATCACGTTAGGTGTTCCTTTTTTCTTTTGGAAATATTGCCTCATGCCACTCTAGCAATCTTACGACATCATTCCAGGATTTCAAGTGGAAATCTCCATCCTGTTTTTACAGCTGGGTACTGTAGTCCTACTGCAGTTTGGTCAAGCGGGGCTGACGTGAGGTAATTGTAGTCAAGTGGCAGGTAAGATTGACAGTCTTCAGCAGCGAGAGGGAGGTGGCAGGCTGGCCTAGGATGGCCCCAGCGCAGCCCCCAGGGGCCCTAGGCCATCTGTCATGTTTATCATGTCACTCCTCAGCGGGGCTTAACCCTGGGAGTGCCCTGGAAGTGGTTGCTCCAGCATGTTAGCTTAAGGAAGTAGAAAATAGCCCCCTAATTGCAGCCATGTGTCCCTCAGGCTGTGGAAGTACTCATCAGAGAGAGAGAGAGAGACAGAGAGAGAGAGACACAGAGACAGAGGGGAAGAGAGAGGGAGGCGGAGACAGAAAGGGAGAGTGAGTGTGTGTGAGAGAGATCTGCCCAGGGGATAGGAGGATATGAGGCCTGACTAGTCCTCTTCAATTTACTCCCTCTTCTAACTTTCCTTTAGCTGGCCAAATATTATTCCTACCAAGACAAAAAGGACCCCATAGTGGATGGCAAATGAGAGCAGCACCCGCCCCCCTCTTCCCTCTGTCCCCCCTCTGTCCCCCCTCTCTCTTTCTCTCTTTTCCCCTTATGCTTCACCCCATGGTGGCAGTACCGGACGACATATTTGGAGGATTTTTCCCTCATGTCTTCCATCTTGGAGGGTGTTTTTTCTGCAGCTGTGTGGGCCCCCTTCGCAAGATGTCATTTTAGTGGTGCCATCCTTCCTGTTTTCACTCCTCCTCCTCCCCCAGCCCACTAACCGCCGCCTCCCCCCCCCATCCAGAACAATCCAGAGGCCCAGTGTTTGGCAGCCATTCTGACCACACTCTGAACTGCCACTTGTAGTGTAGCGCGCAGTCACCGCTACCGCCTCCCGCCTGCACCCCACACCAATCCCCGCCCCGCCCAAACCCCAACCCAACCCAGCCCCAGCTAGCACCCAGCAAATTTTGCCCCCACTCCCCCCCTCGCCCCCCCGCCACAACCACAAACCCACCCCACCGCCCCCGCCCTCTCTCTCCGCTGCCGGAGTCAGACCGTGTGGCTTCTGTTCCTCCCTCCAGGATTGGGAAGCTCAAAAACCGGCCGTTTTCTCTTGTCAGAGAAACCGAGTTAGCTCCAGTTCCCCTGAGGAGTTTCGAATCCCCGTAACACCCCGGGAGTCCCCTCCCCTCGTCTGGCCAGTGAGACGCAGACAGGCGTCCTCTCAGAGGTGACATGTTCCCTTATCAGGACGAGCCGGGGCACATCAGCCTCTTTCTTTCAGGGAGGTTCAGGCAACATAATTAAACGTCTAATCATTTTAGGGAGAAGTAGGCTAATGTGTGTGTTTCTGTTCATGTTGGTGCGCTTGCGGTTTCCGAGCGGGGCGAGTTTCACACTCACACAGCTGCCGCAGCGGCACATACTGACCGTGCCATCACGCGTGCGGTGTGTGTGCGTCCTTGTGTCTCAGGGTGAGTTAGCTCCATGCGTGGGCAGCGCATGCAGACCACCCTCCCCCACCCCCCCGCCCTCTCTCCTCGCTGCCGACTCAGACCGTGGTGGCTTCTGTTCCTCCTCCAGGATGTGGAAGCTAAGCCGGCCGTCTTCTCTTGTCAGGAAACCGATTAGCTCCATTCCCCTGAGGAGTTCGAATCCCTCCCCCCGTCCCCCCCTCCCCTCGTCTGGCCAGTGAGACGCAGACAGGCGTCCTCTCAGAGGTGACATGTTCCCTTATCAGGACGAGCCGGGGCACATCAGCCTCTTTCTTTCAGGGAGGTTCAGGCAACATAATTAAACGTCTAATCATTTTAGGGAGAAGTAGGCTAATGTGTGTGTTTCTGTTCATGTTGGTGCGCTTGCGGTTTCCGAGCGGTTGCGTGCGTGCGTGTGTGTGTGCGTCCTTGTGTCTCAGGGTGAGTTAGCTCCATGCGTGGGCAGCGCATGCAGACCACCCTCCCCACAGAGCAAGGCATCTTGGGTAACGGGTTAGAGAGGTGACGTCATCGAGGTTAACGAGCGTAGGGCACTCAAACGCCAAGGTCATCAAATTCAAGTCAATTTCCAAGCCATCACTTCAAGGAACCCGAGAGAAGAATGGATGTTTCCCGACGAGGCCTTGTCTTGGTGCTTGAGGGGCCTTTTTGGTTCTGAATGACAAACTTTGACTAACATGATCAGCCTTTTGCCCTCTCATGCAGACAGTCGGTTAGCAAGGTTAGCTGAACGCTTCTTCCTGCTAGGGGCTTGTTATTCAGCAGACGCTAACACTCGCACACTGGGGGCGCATCCAGTACTTACTGGGATCTTATGAGTTTTGATCATGTGATCAAACTCTTCGTTAATCTGTTTGTATTTCTCCTCGGTGCGGGGGGTGAGGGTGAGGGTGGACTCTAACTCCGGACTCTCTCCTCCTTTGTTCTCCTTCTTGGTCAGCGCCTGGCGACACGGCCCGGCCACACCCCGCCCCGGGGAAAACCCAGGAGACAGACAGACGGCGGGGGGGGGGGGTGGTTGGAAGGGTGGGTCATGACGTGCCGGAGCGTGTAGCAAGGACAGGGAGGAATCCGATGAGAGGAGAGACAAGAGAGAGAGAGACACGGTGAGAGGAGGGCTCGAGTGGGGGGGTACTTACACACAATCTCTGACGGCTGATCATCAGATCGATGTCCTCGTTGATTTTGCGGTACTTGTCCTCGGACTCGGGGCTGTGGCCCACTGAGTCGTCGGCGTCCGGGTCGGGGCTGTCGCAGCCGTTTAGGCCCTTCTTCCTCAAGGTCTGAGGACAGAATGATCAAGGCGACAGGAGAGGACTAGGTTACCATACCAGAACCGTCAGGGTAACAGAAGTGCAGAACAGGGGACTTTAGATAAAAATAAAAATAAACTTGACTATGGATTCAACTGGCGCAGAAAAGGCGACAAAAAACGATTTGTCAGAGGGAAATTGAACCCAGGCACGGCTTCCTGATGCCATCGTGAAGGATTACAGGTTTAATCTCAGTCTGAGGCAGATTGAGACAGCGTCTGGATTTCTGTAAGTGCTTCGACTACATCCATCCCAACAGTTGTCGGTGAGGGGAGCGGGTTGCGACACCCGACACACGCTGCAGTGGAACACTTAAGAGGACACAAATGGTTTAATTACATTCACTAACAAGATGTGAGGTCTTCTGACTGAACTCCCTCAAGGCGCCACAGGGATGTTAATTATACTTGTTGACAGCCATAAATCAAGGAATAAAACACATTCTGTTGTGATGAGATGTTGTTGGCTTGTGACAGAGTGAGAAGCAGGTATAGTATGCAAGACAAGTCAATAGGAGATGTAACACTTTTTTCCCCCCATCTTGAAAATGATTTCGCTTTTTTTTTCTTTTTTTCCGCTTTTTTCTCTCAAAAAGTTTCCCATTTTCCGACTTGTCTCTAAACTTTCCCTGGTTTTGGTAGGCGCGTATGAGAGTGCAGCGAGTTGGGGAGAATGAAGCAGTTTCTTTCTCTGCCACCTGATGGCCACCTGCTCCTGCAATGGGGTCCACCCACTCTCTTTCTCTCTTTCTCACTCTCTCCATCTCTCCTTCTCCCTCTCTCCATCTCTCTCCATCTCTCTCTCTCTCTCTCTCTCTCTCTTTCTCTCCATCTTTCTCTCCAGCTCTCTCTTTCTCCATCTCTTTCTCACTCTCTCTCTGCCTCTCACTCTCTAGCTCTCTCTCCATCTCTCTCTGCCTCTCACTCTCCATATCTCTCTACCTCTCTCTCTGCCTCTCTATCTCCATCTCTCTCTCTCTCTCTCACTCTCCATATCTCTCTACCTCTCTCTCTCTCTCTCTCTCTCTCTCTCTCTCTCACACACACATTGTCCATCTCTCTCACTCTCCATAACTCTTCTTTATTTCTGCCCCAATTGAGAACCTACAAAATAGGATCCCATACAGTCGCCATACAGGGAGTCACGTCAGATGACTGTGTGTGTGTGTGTGTTGGAACAAACAAGTCTGTATGTGTGCGTGTGTGTGCGTGTGCGTGTGCGTGTGTGTGTGTTTGAACAAACGAGTCTGTGTGTGTGTTTGTGTCTCACATTGTCCTGATTTTCCCGGAGTACAGTACAGTAGCTGATTAGAGATCTCTCATCAGATACTTCCTTTCCTCCCATGCTACAAAACCCTCTCCCCTTCCCAACCATTCTATCTCAGTCTCTCTCTCTCCCTCCATCTCTCCCTCTCTCTTTCCTCCATGGCGTCTGGCTTTAATAAAGGGAGATTAGTCTACAGGAATATCATGGGCCCTCTCCTGTCTGTGCTTTACACTGCGCTCCCTTACCTTCATCTGTGGCTGAGTATCAAACGAACATAATTACATTTACTTTAGCTCTGCCTGTATTTGATGCTGATCAAGTGCGTGTGCGTGCGCGCATATGTGGGCGAGTGGGTGTCGGAATTGAGAAAGAAACAGAGAGAGAGAGAGAGGTAGAGAGAGAGAGAGAAGGAGAGGGAGAGAGACCTCGAGACAGAGAGAGAGGAGAAATGCTCTGAAGTTAATCTCACTCTACGTTATTGTTCTCATCCGTGTGGCTTTCTCCTACGCGTACACTTGCATTTCCTGGGCTCCACTCCAGTCAGCCTCAGAAGTGACTGCGAGTGATCTGTCTGTTTAAAAGACGAATAACAATTCAGTCATTTCTTATGTCAGCAGAACAGAGATGTGTTTAGAGTGTGGTGGTTTTAGCGAACTGAAGGCTCCTTGTGTCTGCTAGCTGTTTGATGCCTCAGGCGTCTCGCGGTGAGGTAGCTAGCGTGTCAACATTCACAGGCTACCCCCCTTCCCCACCTCCACAAACACACACATAGTCCTGCTCGTTTGCCCACAGACACTCATTCACACCCACACACACTCACCAATCCCCCCCCCCGCCCAAACATTTCTAAATTGTGAAGTGGCAATGTCTCTCACACTCTTTCTGACAGTCCTTCGTAAAAAATCACACCCGGCAAATCAACTACGACGACGGCGAAGATCTGCCACGCGGCAGAACTCGCCACGCGCTCTCTTCATCCTGGGGCTCGCAGAGGCGAAAGAACAAAAACGGCGTCTGTCAAAACGCCGGGCGAGCAAAATGTTTCGCATAAACACTGGGGCGTCCATATTACTTTCTTTTCCTCACGTCATGCATTGGCCGAGAGCTCGTGGCAGAAGGCCGAGGAATCAGCAGTAAGACTGGACTTGTGAGGGTAGAACGACTTAATATCGGTCAGTGAAACGGTGAATAGGAAGAGAGCCTCGTGGGCAGTAGGCAAGAGAGGCCATCTGTGGGCAGTGACTTTCCTCATCTGCTTAACCCTGCATCGTCCTTGCCTTCTGTGCGGTCGTTGCAACTGGGGGGGGTAAAGGATTCATTTCCGCACGTTCATAAAAGGGAAAAGTAGAGGCGGCGCCTATGTGGGCAAGTTGCCGACACTATGAGGAGGGAGGCAAGCGGTAGTGATATGTGCTGTAACAAGATGCAGCGGGTGAAGTTTGTTTTACAAGTCTCGGGCTTGTCAGAGAGCAGCCATGTGGGGAGGTTAGATGATCCTGGTGGGGTGGGGCGGTGATGACAAGCGATGCGACTACCGAGACACAAGCTTAGGCGTTAGGTAAGGTTCTTTCAGTAGAAAGTACACTAAACACAAAGGAACGAGGATGGTACAATACACCGACGCCCGAGTTACAACGACCATGCGCGCGTGAGACCCAAAGCCCCGGCGCTCCCCGCAGGAAACGGTTCTAGGAGTGTCGTATCCCCACTCTAAACATCACCAAATCCTAGATACCACCGTCAATGGTGCTCCACCTGAAAATAACCCCTGTCTCAGCAGAGAACCATCCCTCATCAACACTGGTACTGCACACGCATAGGCCTACACTTGTCTGTCCATGTTCCCCCACGACAACGGCCCACGGTCCACGCAGCACCCCAAGAGAAAAGCGCTCTCCAGCCAATGCCTCAGTAGCGATGCACGTGCCATATGGTGGCATTGTACATAAACAACCAGTATCAAATAATACACAAGACACCCTAACTACGATGGTCAATGGCCATTAAAAGGCCCTTCCTCAATTAAGCGCCCGTGTACAATCCCCTCTCCGTAGTTTTGACGAGCTTTTCTCTCACATCTCCACATCGAGCCCTGTCGCATAACCGCCAACCCGAACCGCAATACCTCCCCCTCCTGCTCCTCTCTCTCTGGTATCCTCGTGATCTCAACACACATATAGGCACACGCCTCAAGTCACGCGACGACTCCTCCAATCAAGAGTTTGCCAATTCCTGCATACCACGCTGAGACATCACCCTCCAGAAAGGATTCATTCCAGAAGTGCTCCAGACTGTTGAAAACCGAGGAAGAGGAGTCGTGATTGTCGGAGCTTGATTCGCAGCCTGCGACGGTCGACTTTCAAAGACAGATAAAATGCGACGCATGAACAAGGGTGCTTGGGATAGCGGAGGTAAACCTGATTACGTCACTCAGCATGCATCTCAACCCCTGCTATTGAATTCTTTCCTTTCATGAAGTTTGTCAAATATGCTAAAAGATATCTAGTAATATCCAATAACCAAACCAAAGAAAAGAGACAAGAATCGCAAAGTGTTAAATAACACATAGACGGAAAAAAACAAGAGAGAAGCAAAGTGTTAAAAACACATAGAGGAAAGATCAAGTAAACAGAAAGTTCATTTCCTATTACGACGTCTTAATAGCAGCCAGAGATGAAAGCCGCTGATTCTCGTCCGGAAGCTTTATCGACGAGGACAGATCAATCTAACAAAGCAGAAAATCCTGGCTATCCTGGCCACACTTTGAAGTGTGTGTGTGTGTGTGAGTGTGTGTGCGTGTGTGTGTGGGGAGACATGGGTGTGTGTGTGTGCGTGTGTGTGGGGAGACATGGGTGTGTGTGTGTGAGGAAGATAGAGAGCGTGGAGTTGCGTGCATGCGAGAGAGACAAAGAGGTGGATCAAGAAAGGGAGAAAGAGGAAGACAGTGTGAGAGGGAGGGAGAGAAAGGGAGAGAGAGAGGAAGAGGAAAGGAGATAATAGCATAGAAGGCATGAAAAAAGGCAAGGGCAGGGATAGACAGAACAATGCAAAGAGCAAAAAGAATGAGGCGCTGTACAGAGTGGGAAAGGACAGAGAGAGAAGAGAGGGTGAGAGAAAAGGAGAAAGAAAAAGGAAAAAAGAATAGAGACAGCGAGAGAGGAAGAGTGAGAGAAAGGGAGAAACACAGAGGGAGAGAGAGAAAGAGCGAGAGAGAACGAGAGAGAGAGAGCAAGAGAGAGAGAGAGAGAGAGAGAGAGCAAGAGAGCGAGAGAGCGAGAGAGCGGGAGAGAGAGAGAGCGGGAGAGAGTAGTGAGACTGCAAGACTGCCGGCTGGCTCCGTGTCTCTCTCTGTGGCCCCTTTGGAGGCTTGCTCCTAATTACACTGCTTCTTCATGCTGCTCCCTCCTGACTCGGCCTGTCAGAGGGCCCCGTGTGCTGCAGGAGGGGTGTAGACACCGCGTCCTACATACACACACCCGTCTCATCTGTACCCTTCAGACCCACTCCCACAGCTGGGGTAAGCCCAGCCTGGCTGGCCTGGGCTGGGCTTGGCTGGGCTGGGCAGGCCTGGGCAAGCTGGGGCTGGGAGGACTGAATGAGCCAAGACTTTTATGCAACAGTGCTTCTGTACTTGTGAAAATCCATGGAGTTTTTGGAGGGTATTTTGGAGGGTATTTTAGAGGGTATT
>BROE01000008.1:7747774-7764809 GCA_036571765.1 Plecoglossus altivelis | reverse complement strand
GACGCTCGGAAAACCGGAAACCGAAGAAAGTGCGAGTTTCCCTCGAGAGCGAAGCAGGGGAAAGTTCTAGAGAGACGCGGCGATGAAGTGCCGTTTAAATCAGCGATCAGCAATCTGGTCACCCCTAACAGACTAACTGACTGGGAGAGGGCGAGACCTCAAGTTTGCCACTCCAGAGATGGGTGTCAAGGGCTGATTATCCACCAATTAACTCCAGTGAAAAGCTCCTGAGGTGTGTCGGATCCGTTATAGGGGGGGGGGGGGGGGCTCGCCTCTGTTCTCTTCACCAACTCTCTTCCCTCCCCAGCTCCGACTGCACCGTGTCATTAACTCTCAGCCCCAGACTCGGTCTTGCGTTCGCACGCTGGACAAACGAAAGCGAACACGCAGGTGGCCTTCGTGTGGCGACGGCGGCCCTGCTGGATGCGTACCTCGCTTGCGAGCGTTCTGGAGTTTTCCCTACGTACGTTATCAGAGACCAACGCACGAGTTCTCATGCGTCGGCAAAAACTTTCTGGACTTTCCCAAAGCCTCGTCGGCCTCGTCGGCAAAAAAAAAAAAAAAAAAAAAAAAAAAACCGTTTAGTTTTTTTCAATAAAAAAAAAAAAAAAAACGAAAAAAAAAAAAAAAAAAAAAAAAAAAAAAAACGTGTTCTTGTTTTTTTTGTGTTTTTGTGGTTCATTTATGAAAGGAGACAACTTGGACGAGGGAGAGTGGTGGGGGTGGGCTGGGGAGGGTGATGAGGGGGGGGGGTGAAGAGGGGTCTTATGATGCTACATGTAGTCACACTTCCCATCTGTAGAGCATGCGATCCAAACATCAACACGCACAGGAACACACCCCCGTACACACACCCACATGCGGCGCTGGTCTGTGCTCATTCTTCCCCCTCTCTCCTAGCCAGCTCTGTCACACAACTATATTTAGACCGGCTGCACGCTATTTTTAGAGCTCCGCTCCTTTTGAGGTTGTGTGTGTGTGTATGTGGGTATGTGTGTGTGTGTTTGTGTGTGTGTGTGGGGGGGGTTTAGGCTCCGACTAGCCCTTCCCTCTGGCCACGGGTCAAAAACACGACAAGCTGTTACTACCTCCAGTCCTGCGTCCCAACAGAAAGGCCCAGGACAGGGAGCTTAGCGGCGCTGACGTGACCACCTGAAATGAAGGCTTTGAAATCTGGGGAAAAGTTTCGCCACTGCATCACGTGTGTGTGTGTGTGTCTCTCTCTCTCTGTCTGTCTCTCAGTCTCTCTGGCTGTCTCTCTCTCTCAGTCTCTCTTCTTCCCTTGCACAGCTGTTACATTTAATATCCCTGTACCGTTGGGTATACCAAACCCACGCGGACCTGCATTTAGTATTGCGACTGTATTCAAATGGCTTTGCTGCAGTGATAATGACGATCAAAGCCCTATCGCAGTCATGCGGCCCTTCTTAAGGCACTCGTTGAAGATGTGCCACAGCAGGTACTAACAGTGACCTGTCAGCTGGCCTTTCTTGTCTCCAATCCCCTCTGCTGTTATCTTGCCAATGTCACTAGGTTAATTTCCTTAGCCTGTCAAAGCGGCTTCGGACTGAAATCCTGGACTCAGAAGGAGAAACAAGCCGAGTGTCGATCTCTCCTGTCAGGAGTAAATACCGAGGGGCTGTAATCAGCCCTCCCCCACCGCTAAAGCCCCCCACACACACGCGCACGTGGACACACACCCCTCAAGACTGGTGCTGAATCACCACGGACGAGCGCTTGTCTCTCTCTCCAGGACACGGATGAGAGCAAGGACAGGCCAGGTGGATTTGCACGGGCTGCCGGGCACACAAATGGTTAACAGCGAAGGTCTCTGTGCGTGTCAGCAGAAGTAGACATCCTCAAGTCGAGTGTTCTCCATGCTGTTTGGACTCCAAACAAGCACGCAGAGTATCACACGAGCTGGAAAGTCGTTTTCTCCTGAGCCAGAGTGTAAACACAGTGGTTCTTCTGAGAGCTTCATCACATGCGTTGCCGACGCGCAAGGAGAAGAAATAAAACGCGAGTGAAAGGAGGAAAAATATTTTTAATCAAGTCGCACATAAAAGTTTGGAGGCAAATTAGACTGAAATCAAGCCAATTAATTAGTCTCCCATGTACATGTGCGTGTGACCGAGAAAAACAAAAAAACAAGAATGTACTAAATTGCCAAATGAAACGTTTTGTATGCCATTTAATGAATTGGTGGAGATATTGGTAGATTACTCTTTCTGTCTCCACTCTCTCCTGCGAGGTCTCTACCTCCCTCCCTTCCCCCCTCCCCCCCCTCCCCCCCTCCCTCTGGTGGACCGTCGCTGGGCTGAAGTCGCACCTGTGCCTCCCTTCACACGTCTCGGCTCACGGGTGAGACATGCGGCGGGTGGAACACTGCGAGGGAGCTTTCCTGAATCTCATTAGCCAAGCAGGTAGTCATTAACAGAATGACCTTTGGAAATAATTACCAGCCGTCTCCCCCTCTCCCCTCCCCTCCCCCCTTCCTTGCCCTCCCTCCTCTCATCCATCCCTGCCTTCCACCCTCCCCCCCCTCATTCAGAATTTACGGCGGAGTGACAAGGAAAAACAAAAAGGGGCGAGGAAGAGAGATGGGGGGTGGGAGGGAGAGAGGGGAGGGGGGCTGTTTAGGATTAACAGAGTTGGACTCTCAGATTAGGCTAATCTGGGAGTAAATGGGATTGGCCGCACGCCGTCCCCTCGGTCGGTCGGGGCGGCGCCACGCGGCAACGCATGTGAGGTTGTGACCTCCTGGCGTCAGAGGGTGGATGGGGTAAGCTGGGGCTGAGGCCGCCGCCATGATGACATCACCGGGGGATATCACCCAGTCACGCCCACGCACCATCAAACCAGCTCTCCTCTAATCAACCCCCCCTATCCCCCGACCGCAGGCGGGGGGGGGTACGGAGGAGGGAGTGAGCGCGCTCACGGACAGCACCCTCCGGCTATACCACCAACCTGCTCTTTGTTTCAGCGGAGGAGAAAAAAAGAAACAAAACACATTGCGGTCTGCGAGACTTGGCAGTCTGACTGACAGGAGTGTGCCGTCTTGCGTTGGGTCTGTTCAGTCCCAGCGAACGCCAATCACTCTGGGACGAGATCCACAGCCACGGGGAGAGAGAGAGAGAGAAAAGGTCTTTCATGTTCGCCCGCAATTAACAATCCCCATACTGCCCTCATAAATCTCCAATGAGGGCTCAAAGAGATTCTTCCCCGAGAAATGGGGGGAGGTGGGGAGAGAAAAAAAAACGAGAAGAGAGATCCATTCTCCTGTCATTTCTCAACATGGCTTCCCATTTCTCTTCTAATGCTGCTCTCATGTCCAGGAAGTGGTCCGGGCAGAGGGAGAGTATAGGAAATCTATCTGCCTGTGGCTCCGTTTCATCTGAATCCAGACTCTAACTGTGTTGCTGAAGCTGCCAGGGCGACGCGCACTGTCCAGAACCAACGCGGTCGTCCTATGCTGAGTTTTGATCGCGCTTCTTTATTTGGGCTTCAGTAACTGAAGCTATTCTTTCAAGAATTCCAAGCTAATTACGTGGAACCTTCCCACCTTTTGTCGAAACGGCTCATTCCGTCATTGCTAATGAGAACCTGAACGGCCAGTTCAAACGTATTTGTAATGTGTTTTTTTTTTTGTGGTTTGCTGTGGGAAAACGCTACGATTGATAAGACCAGCATTCAGCTGTTTAAGACAACAGATGGGCTTCTTTCTGTCCATTGGAACAAACACTTGTCATTCAGAGCTTCAGCTGTGTTGTAAGTGGAGTAATTAGCATCAAAAGGTGATTTCCTATAGAGAACTCAGCTGAACCCGTCGGAGATTCCAGCCCCGTGTTTAATTACAAACGTGCACGTATGCATTGTTACTGGGCTGGCATTTGTTTCCAGGTCTCTCTGCTCCAGAAGATATTTGCGGATGTATCGCGCTCATCTGAGATAGTTTGATGTAAGTGAGTCATCTGGACCTTCAAGTCTCTCTCTCTCTCTCTCTCTCTCTCTCTCTCTCTCTCTCTCTCTCTCTCCCTGCCTTTCACCATCTTGCTCTCTTGCACTCGTTCTACTCCCTCTCTCTCTCTCTCTCTCTCATCAGCTCCTTTCTCTCTCTCTCTACCTTTCTCTCTAGCTTACTCTCTGAGGCATGGAAAACATTGTGGAGGATCAGCCGAGAGGGAAGATGGATTAAGAGAGAAGAGAGAGAGAGAGGGAGAGAGAGAGGGAGAGGGAGAGAGACACAGAGAGACAGACAGAGAGAGAGATAGAGGCTGCAGCAGACCCCCCCCCAGCTCCTTGTAAACACACTGTTGCCGGAGAGGCCGAGCACCCCTCTTGCTGCCACTCTCTGAACAACGCTAATTATCAACCAAAGACATGCTAATTACATAGAGCTTTATTGCTAATGTAGCAGGCCGTCTTTGCCAGCCGCCCACACACTGCGCTGTGCTCGGCACCCCTACCTCTGCCTCTCCTCCACCCACCATACCTCCAGGCACCTTAGCTTGCTGCAGAACACTCTGACACAGGGAGGAAGATGGATAGGCGGGAGAGAGAGAGAGACAGAGAGGGAGAGAGGGAAAGCGGGAGAGCAGGTGAGATGAGACGAGAGCAAGGATGTGTGCGCGTGCTTTGGCGTTGCACGCGAGCGCGTGCGTGTTGGTGTGCTAACCCTAGCCACCCCCACTCTCCGCTGTCCTGCTGCTCCCATCCTCCAGCCCATCCTGCCATCACAACAGGAGGTCTGCGCAGGCCCCTCCACCCCTCCCTCTCCAACCTCCACCCCCCACTGCCCCCCCATACTCTGCGCCAGCGGAACACAGGGCTGCGGAGAGTGGACCTCCACAGCCTCGCTCCGGGTTGAGGGTCTAGTGCAGGCGCCGTTGGCGATCCTGTTGCGCGTGGCCTCGTCTGAGGGGCCTCTTCGGATCAATTCCGCCCCGCTGAGAGTCGCTCAGAGACAGCGGAACCTGTGTCTGCCATGGGATCACAGAGCAGCCACCCCTGCCCCATGCCACCCCCCCCCCCCGCTATGCTCTTTACCAAGCTTCCCCCGGCAAGGCTGTTTATGTACTATGAGAGAGGAGAGAAAGAGAGAGGAGAGAGAGAGAGGGAGAGGGGAGAGAGAGAGAGCGACAGAGAGTGAGGGAGAGATAGAGATTGCGAGAGATTGATAGATCGAGAGAGAGATGAGCTTCAACGCCTGGAGGTCTGGTCACAGGCTCTTCAGTAGTTCAAACATGTGATGGCTTTCTTTACGCACAGGATAAGGGGAATGTTCTATGCAAGGGATTCATCATGTACTGTACTGTGTGTTTGTGAACTGGCTGCCTATATACTGTAGTAAACAACATGTCCCAGATTACGTCATCCGCCAAATTAAGAATGTCATGAATGTACATAATCGGTTTATTCCTTCAGATGTGCACGGATATACTTGTTATCTTCTACGCGATACCACCATTCACATGGGTATTGGAGCAAGATATGGTAAAGAACGGTCTTCAAGGATGTATAATGCGCTCGGGAGCAAAAACAGTTTGAGCGAGGACGTTTGCACTCTGTCGGTTGTACGCCGTGTCCCAATGAGAGCACAGGGAGTCCCAGGCATCAAACATGTAACAGTGTCTTTGTCCGCTTTTAAGGCGCACATCGACTTAATCCAATCCACCTGGTCTGGAACATTCCTGAGAGCAACTCCAGAATGTTCCTAACCAGAGCGTGTCCAAGTCATAGAGCGGCCAGACGTGCGTGTTGGTTTGAATTCCCCATCCTGCTAGTGTTGCAGTGTCTGGTCTCTAAACATCCTCAGCGCCTCCTCCCGCCCAGGACACTGGCATCTCGCTGGAGAGATTTGGAGATTGGGGGGGGGGAGTTGGCCGTTGTTCGACCACCGCGAATGGAAAGGAGCTGCGGCGTGGCATGACAACGTCATCGACAGCGTCAACAACAGCGCCAACAACAGCGTCAACAACAGCGTCAACAACAGCGTGGAGACGATGCAGCGGAGCGTGGCAGGTGTCGCAGCTCGTTTGGGCGTCAGACGTTGACGCTTGGCCTCCACGAAACGGGGAAACAAATGCCAACCGTTGGGTTTCTTCCTCCCAAGAAAATATCGGTAACGCAATACCTACACCGTCGTGCCTCTCTTACGTGGGATGTGTGTGCGTACGTGTGTATGATGTGTGTGTGTGTATAACTAATTGCAGTGTCATTGCGATAGTGTTTATGGGATTTAAGAAAGAGGGCACTTTTGTTTTTTAACTCTTAAATCCCATCTTGAGTGTGTTAGTGAGTATCCATTTATGTGGGTGTGAATGTGTGTGTGTGTGTGTGACTGTGCGTGTGTGTGACTGTGTGTGTGTGTGTGTTTGTGTGTGTGTGTGTGAATGTGCGTGTGTGTGCGCGCGCGCGCGCGCGCGTGTGTGTAATGTCCGCCATGTCTGGCTCACTGCCACCATGTCTGCAGTGGAGAAGGGTGACATTGGTGTTCAGGGCTCCTTGAGCTGCCTGGCAGACAGGCTACCTGACACTGCCACAGCCCCAATCCCAGCCCCAACCCCAACCCCAAACCCAACCCCACTGCCCCAGCCCTAGCCTCAGCCATAGCTCCAGCCCCAGCCATAGCTTCAGCCCCAGCCATAACCCCAACCCCAGCCTCAACCATGAGCGACTTGAAAAGCAGAACCTAGAAGAGCAGCGTCACCCTCACGGGACATGGAGAGGGACAGGGTATAGGGGCTGGGTCCTGGAGGCTATTCCAGTCACTGGCCACACCACCAGGATGAAGGAGTCAGCTTAGACACTTCACAGACAGGTGGTAGCACAACGACTCATCTTCGTAGATGCGTGTACTCGCCTGTGTGTATCTGTGCGCCTGTATGTGTGTGTGTGTGTGTGACGACTGACCTCCACGATATCGGAGTTGGTTCTGCTCTCGTGGGGCTCGTTGTACTCGGTGTACTTGAGCAGAACCTTGTCCATGTCGGTGCTGGCGTACTGGAACAGCTTGTTGGTGCTGTTGAAGATGATGAGGGCGATCTCACAGTCGCACAGCACGCTCAGCTCGTACGCCTTCTTCATCAGACCAAACTTCCGTTTGGTGAACGTCACCTGCAGGCAGAGAGAGGGAGGGAGGTTGGCAGGGAAGGAGGGAGAGAGAGAGAGAGAGAGAGAGAGAGAGAGAGAGTAAGGGAGGGGGAGAGAGAGAGAGAGGGAGAGAGAGAGAGAGAGAGTAAGGGAGGGGGAGAGAGAGTAAGGGAGGGGGAGAGAGAGAGGTTAAATGGGGTGAGCATGTTTTGGTGCCAGATATGATTTCATTGTTCAGGTCTGTGTCTTCTACAAATGTGACCACAGAATAGTAAGGTCTGTTTCAGCATCTACCTCAAATCTCCCTCATGCGAACCTTAGCTTCATTATGGGAATATAACCAGCACCCATCGCTTTTTAAACTTTTCCTCTATAATATATGACGAAAGAGGAATTTGGCGCAATCATAAGTTTTCCACTCATAAATCATGAAACTGCGGCTGCTTGAAAAGAATTTCTCCAAAGTCAGGTCTACTCTTGACACACAGACACACACACACACACACACACACACACACATCTCATACTCTGACACTTCATCTATTGTCCTCAGAGACAGAGACTGAAAGAGACAGACAGAGAGAGACGGAGAGATAGAAAGAGAGAGCGAGAGAGAACCGGAATGTAAATTTGAGGAACTGAGAGCATGTTGTCTTGAGGAGATAACGGCAGAGCATGCTACTTAATCTTTCTCCCAAATCTAAGCGCACGCAAATTCATTTGAACATCCACTGACCCTGCACACAGGCTGTACGCTATCGGAGCACAACCCGCCTTTTCGAACGCTCCACTTCTTCACACGCAGGTGCACATTCGCAAACCGGCGAGCACGCCCATCTTCCTTTTCAGTCTTCGACTTGAGCAGAAAAGCAGACCGAGAGGTTTGCGCCGATGCGTTCCCAGGCATCTTGTCGCTAACCGTTCTACACGCTCCAAAATAACCCAGAGGTTACGAGGCTTGTGCGAGCCCATAGGCGTCTTAATGAAACGTATGGCCCACACGTTTTACCACATTTCAGTTTCGTACCGTTCATGGGCGCGAGCGCGTTTGTGTGCTTGTGTGCGAGTGTCTGTATGTATCTTTGAGATCCACCACCTGGAATGATGCATATATACCCTTGACACTGCAATCTTCAAAGCGCTACAACCGAATGAAGCTAACGATCACCGACTCGTGTTTTTTTGTGCGTGTGCGTGTAGTTTGTTTGTCTGTTGGGGCGGGGGAGGCGGGGGGGAGGAGGAGGGGAGGGGGGTCTAATTCTGTCTCTCTTCTTGTGTACGTCACACAGTTTACTGAGCAGGAAGCAGAGAAGAGTGGATGCAACTCTCCGGATTGGTGCCCAGCTGGTAGCTAATGATTGAGACTTGTTGATTAACTGAAATGTTTGTCAGTCTTTTCTGTAGCGACACCTTAGGCGAGCCAGAAACACGAGCAGCATTCTCCCTGCAAAACCCAATTACACACGAGCGTGTAGGAGGGACGGAGTTTGGGCGAGAAACTTTTTTGCGGTCGACACCGACGCCGTCGCGCGTCCGTTTCAGGCACCAGGGAGAGGAGAGTCTGCCAATGGTAGCGCGGTGTCCTTCACCATCTCATTGAGCTCTGAGCGGAGCGAAGGGAAAGAAGAGACGGGAAAGACGAGATACCGAAGGGCCGTTTTGCGTTTCCTGAAATGATCCCCCCTCCAGGATACACCGCAGAAACCGAATATCAAAACTCGGGCCGCGCGCCCCTGTGCCGGCGTTTACAGGCAAACCTCAGATGAACCGCCTCTCCCCTCTCCCCCAAGTCCCCCCCCCCTGCTAGGGTTTTGCCGGTGATGTCGTCACGACCGCGGAGAGCGGGGTGTCAGATGACAAAACGAAACGACCCCTCGGGCAGACGGCGGGGAAAGGGACGACATCGTGCCGCGACGTCGTGCAGAACTGGTACCGGGCTCGGGCGCTACTTAGCTGAATCACCACGGCGCCGACACTCCCCTGGGCTCCAAATACCAGGGTGACATTTACACAGTCCCAGAGAAATGCTGCAAAAACAAGCCTTCCTCAGACGCAAAGACCAAAGGCAGGTATGACAGGATGATTAATTGTCACATCCAGCCCACTCAGAGCACTACAGAGCCAGGGAGAGAGCGGTAAACAGCTAACAAGGCCTCGCACGCCCCATTGCCAACATGACTGACTAACGTAGACGACAGCACAGCGGGTCACGCCGAAGCTATTCCAGGACCAGTAGAAGAACCTTGCGTTCCTCAGGAGTCTGATAGATCCGAGACGGTTCCGTTGCCAGGGGGTGTTGGGTGGCAGACTGCGTGGCACGGGGCCCAGAGGGGGCTGGACACAGTCCCTCTGTCCCTGGGGAGAGAGGAGCCAGGGAGGTCTCACAAGGGAGGCCCTCAGGCTGGCTGTCCCCTGAACACTCACGGAGCAGAGGACGACACACACACGCACACAGCACAGACACACATAAAGAGAGGCACGCTGATACCTGCACACACACACAGCACGCACACATAAAGAGTGATACACAGATCCGCGCAGATACGCACGCAAACGGGCGACAGACACACAGACAAAGAGAGACCCGCTTAACGTGGCGGCGCACACACTCTCCATCCCCCCACATGCACACACATCGACAGCCACGCTTCCATACAGCGCGTGTTGATCAGAGTCCAATTAAATCCTCCGTATGTTTCGTCCTCAGAGGAGAAGCTGCTCCGCCATTCCCACTCAAATTCACACATGAAACTCCGAAAACAAAACAGAGAGGTACCGATTGGCTGATGGCCCCGACTGACCCCAGCCGAGGACGGCGCCCACGTATCTCACAGCCCGCCCACGCCTCGCCCACGCCCCGCGCGCCCGACACCCGGCTTTACCTCTCCAATCCCATTCTGCTGCCGCACGCGGGCCCACCACGACGTTTGGGCGGTTTTCACGAGACGCGTCGACAAGAGTAGGCGCCAGAATGCGTTTACGCGGCCGTGCACACTGCGTGTGCGTGCGCGGTGTAAGACCGGACATATGACACGTATGGGTGTGTGGATCGTGGTGACACGGCGCTTGCGTCTCTCCAGAGTGGTTACGTGACCAGAGAGGAAGTACAAAGACGCCACGCTGGGCTCCTCCCACCACAGCGACGCTTGCGCTGACGGTGTCGCAGAGCCGCTCCTCTCTCATCCTATCGCGCGTCCCGACCAGTTCTCCATCGGTCGGAGGCGGCCAATCGCAGGGCCAGCTCGGTCAGGTGGGGTTAGGGCATTTCCTGTCTGGGGCTGCGCTCTGTAACACCTCTGCAGCTAGGGAGGCTGGTGGGGCCAATGGAGAACAGACCCTCTGCTGTTTGGCTAACTGGGAACTGGTGTGTTTACGTCAGTATCCCCGGGGGGTGGGAGGGGGGGGGGCGGTGTGTGTGTGTGGGGGGGTAAAGCCTTTTGCATGTATCGCTTCACAAAATGCTCGAGCAAATTCACTCGCTCTCTCTCTCTCTCACACACACACACACTCAAACACACACACACACACACAACAACAATAAGGATCCAAACAAGTTTTTCATACACTTTTAACAGATCTGCATGATAGTTAGTATGCAGGAGCTCAGATTATGGGGTTGAAAGAAGGGCAACTGTGATCTGTGCTCTGGTGTGTGTGTGTGTGTGTGTGAGAGAGAGTGATTGTGTGTATGTGAGTGAATGCTTTATGCGATGACTGTCTCGCTGTTCACATGTAGACACGTTGACTTGTTTGAATCGTTACTCAACACTGATGTTATTAGTGCTTGTGTGTGACTTTGATTGGAGTTCTGCGCGTCTTTTTATGGGCGTGTGTTTCATTATCATCGTTTCCACCACCAAGACATGGACATATTCATTCCCTCTCTGCTCTCCTGAGTAGACAGTCAAGATAAACCAAAAACAGACATGTTTATTTAACAGCAAACAGAGCCGACGAGACGTCGGAACTCCCCGGTCAAGAAAAGACTCAAAGCAAAACTAAAAGGCTGAGCGAACGACTGATTCTGTGCCCTCGGAGTGGGAGGAGGTGTGCAGGGGGGGGGTGGAGGGTGGTGGAGGGTGGTGGTGGTGGTGGAGGGGGGACAGGAAGCACATTTGTATGCATTTCCTCTCATAACAGGAAGCGCCCGGTGGCTTCCCCTTCACAATGGCTTCGCTTCTCCTTCCCTCCTCCTCCCTGGGGGGAGGGAGGGGGGGGGCACAGGAGGAGCATAGAGACAGGGACTACACACACACACACACACACACAGCTAGGCTGTGAAAAAGGGGTCCTGTGACAAACACTCGTCCCATTGTCAGGGACTTCAAGCAGGAAGAGATGGGCTCCCGCAGACAGGAATAGTGAGTGGCCCTTAGACCCACGCCTGAACTTTCCCCAGAGCTGCTCAAAGGGGGAGGACACAGACTCCGCTCCAGCTCACACTGTGTGGGCCTGTGTTACACACACACACACTCACACACACACACAGGCATGCATACAAACACGCACGCACGTACTCACTCACGCACGCAGATCCACGCACAGTACTAAATGTCGTGGAGACTAATGTAGTTCTACATTCTAAATATGAAACGCCGTATCAATGATTGAAAACATAGAAAACCCCCGGGGTTGTTTGCGTGATTATCCCTAATGTGTTTCGGTCCTGTTTTATTTGTTCCTGTTTAGATTGTAAAAAACCACAAGTAGAAAGAGATATGTCCGAAGACTACAAGATGGGGCGGCCGAGTCCTGGCAAGACTTTACCAGAAATAACTTCTGCTCTCATTCGCTGAGCTGGAAGGAAACCTTTCAGAACGAAACTCAAGTAGAAACAAGTTGCAAGAAAACAACAAACAAGGATTGAAACGTGAGCGCCATGGTCAGCTGGGGACGGCAGTGAAACTCACCGATGAGAGGAAGGAGACGTACCAATGAAGGAAAGTAAGATGACAGAACAGTCGAGCCAAGGTATCACTGGGTTCAAGGTATCTCCGGGTTCAAGGTATCACTAGGTTCAAGGTATCTCCGGGTTCAAGGTATCTCTGGGTTCAAGGTATCTCTGGGATTTGCATGCTGACAGGAGCTTTGCTCACTGAGATAACGATCACACACAAATGAAGAGGTAAAAAAGGAAAACAGACAGCAAAAGGTGGGAGACAGGGGAGGAGAGGGGAGGAGGGGGGAGGAGGGCAGGGGTGACAAAATACCCGGCGGGCCTCATTATTTCCCGGCTGTTAATTTTGCTCGCTCGTTCTTGCACTGCCGCCGTTGATTGGATCAGCTGAAGGCGAGGCGTTTCCTTGGGTGAAAGCGCCGTGGCTCTCCTCTTGACTGGCGGTTATGGGATAGCATGGAACGGGAGGGGGCACACGTACGCACGCACACCCCTGGAAGAGGGGGGGGGTGACTAATAACCTCATCCATGTTTACACTTGCCCCCCCCCCAGGAGTCCTCCCCTGGGTCACCCAGCAGGACAGACACACAGAAACCTCTAGACAAGGTCTGCAAAATGTGGACAGCCATGAGACTACAGTGCCTTATTCCAACCAATTATGGCCCCCGTCCTTTTAAATGATGGCCGCTCTTATCGGTGTGTTTACGTACGCACGATTGTGTCTATACACACATGCCTCAGTAGGCAAATCTAAGAGTGACAAATCTGTTGGGCCGGCCGTGTCCAAAACGTGTATCTGGACATGTGCGTGGCAGTGTGTGTGCGAGCGTGTGTGTCTGTGACTCTCCTCTCTGTGCCATATGTGTGTGTGTATTATGGCACAGGGGGTCCTTTCATGTGCCGATGGCTAGGAGAGGGCTCTGAGTGGCTGGGAGGCTGAGAGCCAGGGTTCACACACTGCTGCCCTCTGTCCAGCGCTCCGGGCAGCCAGTCAACGCCAGGGAGGCCTGGCCCCTGTGCCCCTGCTCTGGGGAAGTGTTTTGGGGCCTGGGGGTGGCAACCTGAAGTGGCCGCCCAGAGAGAGGCAGGCCCCGTGCCCACGCTGATGGCGCCGGAGCGAGCGGGGGGGGGGGGCAGCCCGGTGGGTGGCGAGGAGGCGGCGCTGACAGGAGTACACGCCAGCGGCAGCGCCACTCAACGGCCGACCGCAGGAGTAGATTCCGGATGGACGTCAGGCCACACAGGAGTCCGCTGCAAAGGACGTGCCACTCCACACGATATCCCGGGGATTTCGAGGGATTGCAAGTCGGTTGGGTCCGTGCGGCTTCATCGAGAGGACAATTTTGACAACGGAGAGTTTGAGTTTGGGTCCAGCCAGCTTGTGAGAATGTTCTGGAAGAGCGAAGACTGCAGAAACATTTGAAGAATGCAAGGGTTTGAAAGGTAGGCCACACAAAGTCCTCGCCTGTTTATTTGGCTTTGGGAGGTTTCCTCAAGGAGGAAGTGAAAATATGCAAAGGCCGAGCCGTCGCTTGGACAAAGTCAGACCTGGGGGGCGAAGGAGAGCCCTGGTCTTTAAGCGGCAGATTGTCTTGTGATGCTCTTCCCCAAAGCTTTGTAATGAGCTTAAAAGGGAGATGATGTCATCTAGCGAGGTTTGTAGTTGAATGACCAACAGTGCCATCCAATTTTTAACAAAACACGTGAATAATGTAACGTGATGGTGGTGGGGGGGTCATTGCCATCACATGATATGAATCACTTCTTTATCTGTGATCCTCCACTACATCGAGCTACCTCTCCTCACCCCCTATGGACTCTCTCTCCCTCTCTCCCCCACACAGTCCCCCTGCCCCTCTCCTTGGAAGTGAAGCCCGGATATCTCAGGCATCGATTGCCCCCTCCCCCCTCCACCCCCCTTGGTGTCCTTCCTGCCTCCCTCTCTCCTCCTGTCCTCCTGAGGAGCCGGAGTGCCGGGCGCAAGCGGAGAGCCCGGTCCTGCGGTGGGACGCGGAGAGGGGCTGAGATGACAGCCTGCAGGAAGTGTGGGCGCTGGTGTGCAACGTGATACCACCAGCCCCCCTCCCCCTGCCCTGCCCTTCCCACCCCTTCCCCCCCAGCCTCCACCCAACCCTGCGACTCCACGTCCTCCGCCCAGCTCTCGTGCCCTCTCTCTTCTGTCTCTCTGTCCTCTCTCTGTTGCTCACTCTCTTTCTCTCTCTCTCTCTCTCTCTCTCTCTCTCGCTCCCTCTCTCTTGACCTCAGTCGTGACTCGTGAACAACCTGTAATGTAGCTCAGTGCCTCTCACTGATTTAGAGAGAGAGAAGGCTGCTGCTGGTGGGGAGGGGAGTTACAGGTACAAAGGAAGACAGCTCAGTCGCTGAACAGCCATCCTTCCTCCCCCTCCTCCTCCTCCTCACTTATCATCTCCTGCAACCCTCCTCCCTCCCCCACCCCTCCCTCCCCTGCACGACCCCCCGTTGCTCGCTTTAGACTCAGAGACCAGCACGCCCGGTTGGCTCGCCCAAGAGGACCTATTCTTTCACTTACCGCGGGAGACGAACGATTGATTTCTTGCACCTTTCTGAGTCACCCGACAGAGGCGTTGTGAAGACAGCCAAATGGTCGTGTTCGTGCTGAGATATCATTGTGTCAGCCAAAGAGGAAGGGCAGGCAAAATGTACTGTGGGGTTATAGCCATTTACTCTCAAGACTTTAAGGAGTAAATAGCGTGTGTGTGTGTGTGTGTGTGTGTATGTGTGTGTGTGTGTGTGTGTATGTGTGTGTGTGTGTGTGTGTGTGTGAAACCTGTGATCTGGAGGCACATTAGCTGAGTATGGATCCAATCGGGGGGACAGATAGCTGACAGTTTGGCCGGCTATAGAAGCCACAGGAAGTGATTGATTGTGGGCCTCGGGGCAAGGAGAGGTCTGCCTCTATCTCCTTCCTGCTAGGAGGTCCTGGATGTGTTCTGAAGCCTCATCACTCTTCAGTGAGGACAGGCCCCAAACTGAACCAGCTGTGTTTAAAGGATGATCTGTGTGAGGGGTAGCAGTCCCGCCCGGGCGAGGCCTGGAGGTGAAGCTGCGCTAAGCTACGGCGGCGCGAGCGTGTGGAACGTGCGCTGTGTCTCCAGCATGTCTGCCCCCCCCCCCCCCCCCATCCCTCTCGTCCTCCTTACACACACACGCGCACACTCCCCCCTCCCTCCCTCAGCCGCACCCCATAGAGCCTGACTGTGGTGCGTGCCACCTTCAGAGCTACCCTGTTCCTGTTTGCTTGTTTGTTTGGGTTTTTGCCCACTCTCCAACGCCCCCCCCCCAGCCCTCCTCCCGAGCTCTCTCCTCCTACTGCCCCTCCTCACTTGCAAAAGTAATATTCCACTGCCTTGTGCTGGAGCGGGTGTGTTAGTTAGAGGGTGTGTGCCGGTGACGCCTCTGTGTGTTGCTGCCCCCCCCCAGGGGACATGGCGGTTGGTACTGAGGTAAACAACCAGTAACCGCCCCCACCTGCCTCCTGTGTTAACCTCCCACCCTGACCTCACCTGGGGCAACCACCGCAATTTGAACTGCTGAAAACAGAACAAAAAACAGACTTGTGTCCACACCCTCCACAAGCAGCCCTCGGAGGCAGCTCATGGGTCGATGCCCTTCACTGCCCAGCTGCAACCCCCGCTAAACGCCCGAATTAGGATGTAGGTAAACCATTCTCCTCCCACCTCGAACATCCGCCCCTCCCCACCGCCCGACCCGCCCCCCCCCCCACTCCCCCCCGCGGGGCCTCACCTGTCTGTTGCGTTCGTCCATAATCCGCGTGATCTGAATCTTTTTCCTCCCCATTGTCCCCGTGTCGTCCTCTCCTCGCCCGTAAGAAGTGGCTGCTCTCGTCCTCTCGCTCGGCCTCCGCGTTCTTTTTCCTCCTGCGCCGCTCTCTGTCGCTCGCTCGCTCGCTCTTCTCTCGACTTTCTCCTATCAATTCAACGACGCCAGCATCCGTACCTGCGAGGAGGAGAGACAGCGAGATGGGGGAGGGGTTGGAGGGAGACGGAGACGGAGAGAGGGAGAGAGAGAAGGAGGATGAGCATTAAGTGAAATAAAATACGGGGAGAAAAAAAAAACTCAAGTAGGAAGGGGGGGGAGGGGGGGAAATATCATAGGAAAAAGTCGCACACAGGCAGCCACAAGGGAGGTCTAAGAAAGACAAAGGATCTGTCAACATGTTGTGAGAAGCGCCGTGTTTTTCACTGTCGATATCATGCAAATCAGTTTGAGCGTTTTTCCTGTGCTGAGTATGAGGAGAGACAGCGCTGTCAGGATCTCGCCTCCTTCACAGAGAGTTTGACAGTGTTTTGGAAGTGCCGCTAACTTAAACGCTCTAATCACCAACAGTGTAACATTACCTCCAGCCAGAGAAATACATTTTGTTTCCGCCCGAAAAACAGCAGTGTTGACAGACACTGCCAGGCACGACACAACTAAGTCTACCTCCAACACGCTCTCCAAAATGGCAGACATGGGTAGGGGATATGAGGAACAAGGAAAACCAAGTTTTGCCTCGTTGCGATGGAACTAAACAGACAGTGACCTTTAGAAAGACCGAGTTTTGAATTTATTTTCTTTTTTTTACGATGGAAATCAAAATAGATGCGAACGCGAGGATAGTACCAGCTGGACACGACACGTCGTCATGTGTACTCGCGTTTGCCCGTGCGTTTGCAAGGGTGCGCGAGGGGGTGCGCGCCTGCGTGTAAGAGCGTGCGTGTCGACGGTGCTGACCGGAGCGTAAGGGATGGAGGGTGTGTGTGTGTGTGTGTGTGAGTGTGTAGCCTGGGTAAGCCAGAGCACTGGTGCATCTCTCTGGAGTGCTAAAGTAGGCCAACCCAATCTATCTCTGGGAGGAGCAAAAGAACTGTTGTTGTGTTTTCTTTTGACAGTAGAGGTGATAACGGCCCTCGTTATGCAAATGAGAATCCCATTATTTAAGCTCAGTTCAATGCAGGGGAGCTGTCAGCGGCATCGCATGGAGAAAAAAAAAAAAACGTTAA
>BROE01000008.1:7648353-7747245 GCA_036571765.1 Plecoglossus altivelis | reverse complement strand
CTCTCTCTCTCTCTCTCTCACACACACACACACACGCACAAACACACAGAAATCCCCCCCACCACCCATTTATCATTTTTTCTTTTCTTCATTTTTTTTGTCCTTTCTCTTCCTCCAACCTGGATCCACACCCTGTCAGAGTCATGGTAGGTGAGTAAGCTAGGCTAACTCCAGCTAGGTAAACCTCCTCTCATCCATTTGACCCCCAAGCTGGAGCGGAAGACATTGATAATGGATGGGAGCAGAAACGCATGAGGGTAGCTGCTGGGCTGGGCCCAGTTCCTAATACCTGCAAGGGGCTATCTGATTTCACTGTGATTCAGCCNGTGTGTGTGTGTGTGTGTGTGTGTGTGTGTGTGTGTGTGTGTGTCTGTTTGTGTGTGTGTGTGTGTGTGGGAGTATGCCACTGGCTGGCTCCTTGGTATCTTTAGCGACGATCGCTCTGAGAGACAGAGCCAAATGTGATCCAGCCAGTTGGATCTCGTAGCCCGGTGCCTGTAATTGTCTAAAGCTTGTCTGGTAGTCCGCTTACAACATCTTATTCAGGAGCTTGCACACTGGTACGTAATCAAATAGCGAGAATTCATTCACGCAGAAAAAAAGAAGAAGTTGATGTTGGTGAGTTTAGTACTGTAAACATACGCATGTGTATTTGCAACTGGGTGATAAAACTGTCCTGGGCTTATAACAGCTTGGAGGAGCACTGTGAACTGGTCTGTCATCCTAACGCCACAACACGACAGGAGCAAACAGAACACTTCAAGCATCTTGTCGCCGTGGTCACGTCACAGTGGACGCAGACGACAACAGAAACATGGCATCTTTCCAAATATAAAAACTGCTGGACTGTTGCAACAGGTTCGATGGATGTTTCCTCTCCACGCTAGACGGACGCTCCGCCTCTTTGGAACTCACAACCCTGAGTGACTCTGTCTCCGTCAGGGAAGGTGCCACCTCCCAGTCTCCTGCACCCAGTGTCCCTCTGCCCCTATCTCTCTAGCCTCCTTGCCCAAGTGTCCAGCCTCTAGCCCTGGGCTAGCAGCCTCCACCCCCCCTAGCCTTTTCCCTCCAGTTCCCTCCAGAGCTCAGTCTCTCAATGTCAACCAGACAGGCCAACACCTTTGGCTTACGTAACACTAACAGTAAGACTAAGCCCATGTCCTGAACATTTAATCCTGGCTTTGGCTCCAGCGCCAAACACTGCCTGAGGTAAGACACGGCGTCTGTGATCCTCCCCCCCTCCTCCCCTCCTCCCACCACCGCACACACAGCCCTCGCCTCCCCCCTCCCATCTCACCCTCCTCCTACCTCCTCATCTCACTACCCCCCCTTCCCCTCCCTACTCAAACACGCACACCCGCCCTCCTCCTTTCCCACTACTCTCCTCTCTCCCTGTCCCCCTGCCGCCGTTTGGATGGTTGGTAAGCGTGCAACGCCACCCCCCACCCTCCCCCCACGCACACACAGCCTGAGATGCTAATCGCTGAGAGGTATGAACCAGCGCAGCCCTCTGAAGCGGTGTCAGCCAAACTCAGAGAGGCCCTAGCGACGAGCTCTGAAAGACACAGCCAAGAGCTCCTCGCCTGGCCTTTGGAGAAAAGACTGGGAGTGGAGAGGAAGAGAGAGAGAGACAGAGAGAGAGACAGAGAGAGAGATAGAGAGAGAGAGAAAGAGAGATGAGGAAGACGAGAGGGACACAGGGAGGCAGAGGAATACAGGAAGGGTGAGTGGGAACAAGGTTTGTCCGCCACAACGAGCCAATTCAGTAATTCCACGCGAAACGTATGGAGAGAGGGCAGAGGAATGAGAGAGTAGGACGGAGAAGGAGAGACCTAGGTGTCTGGTCGGTTTGTCTCCTTCTGCTCAGCCAGTCTACTGAAGAGGTAGAGAGACAGAGAGAGAAGACTCACAAAGCTGAGAGGAGAGAACGGCGGACTGAAGAGACTGATGGAGAGAGAGAAGAGAGAGAGAGAGAGAGGGGAGGGGAAGAGAGAGAGAGAGGGGGGGGAAGAGAGACATGGCGAGAGAGAGATCTTTGAACAGGCACCAGGCCTCTCCTGGGGGAGGGGAAGAGCTCTACCCACGACCGCTCCATCTGTTAAACAAGACGGAGAAGACAGAGATGAGAGGGATGTGAGCAGCTTGAGGGAGGATGGAGAGGAGAGGAGATTCGGCACATGCATCTAATGAGGACTCTTTCTCTCTATTTCGATTCTTCTCTCTTTTCTCCCCCCTCTCTCTCTCTCTCTCTCACAAGCACACACCTGGTACACACACCTGATACACACATCTGATACACACATCACACACACTCTTTCTCCCCTCAGCAGTGGAGCTGGGAGGGCGACAGGAACACGTCCGCCCGGCGCAGCGCGCGGCCGCGATTCTAGGTCGCCCCTCTCCCCAGTGTTCAGCCGTCGCGAAAAAAAAATAAATGATCGAACAATTTTCACGGCACGCCCGCCCCTTGTTCCTCCTTGTTTTCCTAGTCAACATCTGCGGTCCGCGGCTCTTGCGCGGTACTGCGTTATCTTTCAATGCTGGCTTTGTCATTGAGGAACACAGAGGACTGCCTGGCCGAGTGAGAGGGGAGCGTGAAGGGAGAGAGAGAGAGAGAGAGAGAGCGGAGAGAGAGAGTGAGAGAGAGCGAGAGAGAGAGTTGAGTGAGAGAGGAGAGAGGAGAGAGAGTGAGTGGGTATTAGAGAGGAGAGGAGAGAGAGAAGAGAAAATGTAGAGAAGTAGAGGGAGACTATGAGAGAGAGGTGAGAGAGAGTAGAGAGAGAGAGAGAGAGAAGAGAAAGATTGAGAGAAGAGAGGGAGAAGAGATGATAAGAGGGAGAGAGAGATGATGAGAGAGAGTAGGAGAGAAAGAGAAAAATGCTATGAGAATGAGAGGGAGAAGAGAGAGAGAGAGAGATGAGAGAGAGAGAGCAGAAACAGAGTTTGTGTCTGTGTGTGTATATGAATGGCTGTGTGTGTGTATGTACTGTACATGTGTGTGTGTGAGAGGAGAGAGAGATGCAGAGAGATAAGAGAAAATGAGAGAAGAGAGGTGGAGAAGAGAGAGAGAGAGGTGAGAAGAGGGGTGAGGGGAAGAGAAGAGAGAGAGAGTAGGAGAGTAGAGAGAAATTGAGGAGAAGAGAGAGAGAGAGAGGGGAGTGAAGAGAGAGAGAACATTTATCAAAGTCTTTCATTCTCTCCTTTTTTTCTAGCTTCTAATTTCCTCTCTTTGAACATTCATTGTCTGCATCTTGTGTTTTGCTATATATCATAGGCCTTTTTGTTGGTAGTCAGTAGCTCCCGAGGGCAGACAAGTCATCGAAGTGAAGTTAAGTTAGAGAGAGAGAGGGGTATTTATGAGCTGGGGGATTGGCGATGACCTTTGATATATGTGTCTTTTCATCCTATTATCGTCTCTTCTTGTCCAGATCATACGGTTACCGAAAAAGGACTCCATTAGTCTAACTTTTTCCTTTTGTTCGCTCTGATATACTTAAAAATCTTTCACGTTTTTTGTTTTCATAATGCATAGAGAATCGGCTACCTTACTTTATTTTGCTCATAACTTCGGTTTTTTTTCCTCTTGTTTCTCTTAGAGTAATCAGGCGACGTATTTTCATGTTGTGTTTTTGTCGATAAAGAGAAAAAAATCTCGTACAAATTTAACATGAAATGCCCCGAACATTTTCACGCATAAGGCTATCTCTGGTATTGATACAGCTTGCTGTTATCGTTGTCATCGCTGCCGTTGGCAACGTTCTTGAGACGTTGGGCGGCGCAAAATTTACTATATCTACGTCTTCCTTGGCCGCTTGTTTTTTTTTTTTTTCCGACTTTGCCTAGGCTACGTCCTTCTTTTTGTTCCACCTTTCAACGTAACCGTTGCTTTTTTGTTCCTGAGTTCCGTGGTTTATCTAGATACCTAAGAATTTTTTAAAGGGACTATCTTTATATGTGGGAGTTGGCTGTGTTGGGTGTTGTTGGGGGGGGGGTGGGGTGTGTAGCGCCGGGGGGGGGAGAGGTGAATTTATCAAGGCCAAGTGGTGGTTTGTTTTTTTCGTCGCAGTATAACGTATTTTCTCATAAGCCTCTCCACAACATCGTCTGTCTGAATAGAGCTATATATGCCCCTAATGTGCTTGAATCTTCCAATGCGCACACAGTGTTCTTTCTGTGTCATACATCGCATTATCACCATCACATTTTTGTGGTAGCTTAAATGCTGTCAACCTATATAAAAAAAAAAAAAAAGGCTGGTATCCACTATCCTCATAGGAAATGCGGTGGTGAGGATTTGAAATAACATATTACGCTGCTGTAAGTAAACCTTTTAGGAGGTGTATGGTCCATTAAATAAACCCTCTCTCTTTTTAAATAAACTCCCATTTCCTTAAAGAGGAAGGGGGGGGTTGGAGTTGCATCAAATAATCGTTTTCACGAACAAATCCGAATAATCGAGCGGGCTGATGGTCTCCTCCAAGATCGGGCAGCATAACCTGGTTGCTTATCGTCCACCATTTTTCTTTCAAAAGGGTGTGGAGGTGGAGGTGCAGCCTCCGACGAGGAAGGGGGTGGAGATGGGAGGAGGGGAGAGAATATGCTGGATGTATGGAGATGGGAGGACTGGTGGAGGGAGTAGGAGAGTGGACGGGCTTGGGGGAGAGTAGGGAAGATGGCGCACAGGGGGGTGGGGGGTGGGGGACAGACTCTGTCTGTCTGTCTATCTGTACTGGGTCTCATTGTGTCTCTAATGTCATTATAGGCAGTGACTCCTAAGAGTGGCACGCCGCGCTCCCCATCTGTCAGACAGAGATAGGCACAGTGACGAATGGCTAATCCACTCGCTCCCCCATTGTCCTCCATCCCCCCCCTCCCACACACACACTCACATATAAGAATAAAAAAAGGCTGTATGCACATCTCCATAGGAAATGCGGTGTGAGAGATTTGAAACACATATTACTACTTGCTGTATAGTAAACCTTTGGTGAGGAGGTGTTGGTCCATAATAACCTCTCTCTTTTTAAAATAAACGTCCATTTCGCTTAAATGAGGAAGGGGGGGGGGAGTGCTTCAATATCGTTTTCCGAACAATCCGAATATGAGCGCTGATGTCTCCCCAAACGGGAGCAAGATGGCCTGGTGCTGTTCGCGCACAGTTTTTCTTTTCAAAAGGGGTGTGGAGGTGGAGGTGGCAGACCTCCGAGGCCAGGGAGGGGTGAGAATTTGGGAGGAGGGGAGAGAGATGGGAGAGATGGGAGAGGAGATGGGAGGACTGTGGAGGAGAGGAGAGTGGAGGGCTTGGGGGGAGAGGAGCGGAGAGGCGCACGGGGGGGTGGGGGGTGGGGGACAGACTCTGTCTGTCTGTCTATCTGTACTGGGTCTCATTGTGTCTCTAATGTCATTATAGGCAGTGACTCCTAAGAGTGGCACGCCGCGCTCCCCATCTGTCAGACAGAGATAGGCACAGTGACGAATGGCTACCACTCGCTCCCCCCATTTCCTCCATCCCCCCCAGTGGCACACACACACATATAACGTCCTCTGATCACGGGGGAGGGGGGGGGGGAGAGTGACCTAAACCTGGGTGCTAGCCCACTCGTAGGTGGGCCTCCATCAAAGTGAGGCACTCCAGATATTAGGGCTAATTTAACACGTTAGCAGCTAAAGAGATTAGCGAAATGTACATCTGGGATTAGTGTGATACCAGGGTATCACGCTGTAATGTATTCAAGCCCTTCGACTTGTGCCTTTTTTTTCCGGCGCTTTCTGGTTAAACTTCAAATTGGAGGCTTTCGGTGTGCGCGTGCGCTTGTTTCAGGGGGGTGGGTGGGTACGAGGGTGGATGTGGGGGGACGCGCGTGCATGGGTAAGAGTGTTATCCATATTTTTCTCCCTGTCTCTGCCTATTAACTCACAGTTCAGTTGGATCATTAGCAGACAGGAGACATGTTTCTCGGAAATTCTATTTCCAAACCTGCATCAAGCAGTCAGACGTGTGGAACAAGATGGCTACTCTTCCAAAACAGCGTTTTTTGGCCAAAACAACAGGTTCCAGAGTAGCTACCCACGACGGCCCATCTTCTATAACATCCCGACAACTGCAACACCGAAGCACCCACCGTCCCCCCGTCCCCCCACCCCACTTACCCCTCCACTCTCCTGTCCCTCTCTAAACTCCACCCTCAGGACCTTGGAGGACAGAACGACAGGAAGCACACACTCAGCGGAAGGATGTGACCTCACCAGCGACAGACAATCAAAGGGGTAAAGGTGCTTCCTTCCCCGAACTGCTCCGGAGGGCACATAATAGGAACCGACCGCCCCCCCCTTCTCTCCTGCCGACCAAAACACAAGGGCACAACAAGACAGAGCGTCCAGAAGGGACCGGCAGCCAAGCCTTGTTTATTCCGGGTGTTCATCCTGCCTCGTCGCTCCGCTCCCTCCCAGAGAACTTTAGGGGAAAGTTGCTTTACTTCATTCCGGCGGCTCGGAGAGAGAAGTCGTTTGATTTCAGCAGCGAAACGTTCAAGGGATGAAAGGGGCTCGTTGCACACCACCACCACACCACCACTACACTCCTGCCAACCACCTCCACCCCAGCACCACCTCCACCAACAGCACCAACCACCACCACGGCCACTCCACCACCACCACCAACCACTACCACCCCAACCACCACGCCCACCACACACAACACGTGGATCTTCGCGACGAGATGCGACAATGACGTAAAAAAAACTTTAATTTTTAAAATTTTATCCGGCCATGCATCTTCGCGATTTTTCCACCGTTTTTTTTTTTTTTTTTTTTTTTTTTTTTTTTTTTTGCCGTTGTCAAATATGACGGTCGGAGAAAAAATGGGATGTTAGAATGAAAGACGATAAATGTTTTCAATAATTGCGTTATTAGGCGGCAGTGTTAGGTGAATCTGAATCTGCTTAAATCGTGGTTGAAACATCGTATTTGATTTCAACATTAGAAGGCGTTCCACGGGTCCCTTTCATATGCAATCCTCCCAAATCTGTAACGCTAACGTCATCAAACTCAACATGACTAAAACTCGACATCACTAAAATCAAGTGCATTTGGAAAACTCCAGAAAGGGAGTCCTTCAGAGTGGAAGGTAGCGGAAGGGGGGGGGGCCATGCTGCGAACCCGATATGACCCTTTACTTTACCATGTGTCAGCTTGAATGCGCCTCCAAAAAAAAACAACACAAAAAACCACACCAAATACCTAAACCTGTCTAAAAATAATTGTTTTTCGTATCTTTTCTTTTTGACATCATCATAAAGAGGAAGACAGGAGGACATCATCATAAATTGGAGGACATGTAAAATGTATCTTTAACACGGAAGCTTTTTGGTCACGGGAGTGTACGAACAGGTCAGGTCTCATTTCATTTTAAGTCTACGGTGCGATTCTCCCAATCAGTCAAACTCGGCAGTGCATTTTCCCGCAAGTGCACTATGTCGCCATGGTGTTCCAATGTGGAGCCCATGGTAACCTGCTCTCCTCACAGCAGGCTCCTCTTTCACTGCAGCCCTGTCTTGAGAGAAATAATGCACAGCCATCATAACTCTGTCACTTGTATGAGTCTAGGGGTGGTGGGGGGGGGACTGTAAGATTGCAGGGTAATTATTTTGTACAATTGAGCTGCTTACTGTACTGTTCTGGCTTGGCAAGGGAGGAAGGGGGGTGGGGTGGCGGTGGTGGTGGTGGTTGGAGGGGGAGGGCTGGCGTTTCATTTGGGCAGCTGCTGCTCTCACTCAGCGCCGGGCACACGGCGGAGAGCCGTGGGTCCTTCAGAGGGGCCGCCGTGGAGACAGGTAACCATCCGTCAGAGCTCGGGAACAGAGACAGGTGAGAGCCGTCTCTCTCCCCCTAGCCTGCTGCCGGCTCCCCCAAGGACGAAGTGACTTGAAACGATGCGTCAACCCCTCCCTCCCCCCCTCCCTCCCTCCCTCCCTCCCACACACAACCACCCTCCTACGCCCCACCCCAACCCCTCTGAATTTGAAAGGAGGCCAAGGGCTGCGAAGTTGCAGCTGCAGAGACAAATATGAGGAAGCGGGAAAGAGTGAGAGAGAGAGAGAGAGAGAGAGCGAGAGACAGCAAGGGTGAGAGCATGAAGGAGAGAGAGAGAGGGTGAGAGAGGATATGAGACAGAAAGAGGATGAGAGAAATTGAGAGAGTATGTGTGAGAGAGAGAGAGAAAGAAAGAGAGAGAGGAGAGAAAGGAGAGAGAGTGAGGTGTTTTATAGAGATCCCGTTGACCCGCCTACTGTGTTACGCCACCTCGGGGGCCAATATGGTCGGGGCCACACTCACATTTCACACCCAACAGAGGATTACTGTGGGTGCTGTTTGCACAAACTCGACACCAAACGTGACACAATATCTTCCAACGCGTAGTTGTCAGAGTAAAACTTTTCAAAAAACAATAAACCGAGATTGTGACATCAGCGGGCGAAGGCTACCGGCGGAGCCAATGTGGAAAAGAAACATCAGAAAGGAGAAGAGAACAAACGGAAGAAACCAGAGTTTGGAGAGGCCCCCAGAAAGGGGGGATGAATCACTACAAACACTCAGTATTTCCGTGGCAGGAAGCATGGAGAGACAGAGCCATAGAGAGGGAGACTGACATGCTGATTGAGACATAAGTCCAATCATCCAAGCTCTTCTTCATGGAGACACAGTTGCTCGACCTAGGGTGGGGTGGGGGCCCGGGCGAGGCCCATGTGGGGGCCGGGCGAGGCCCAGGTGGGAGCCGAGGGAGGCCCATGTGGGGGCCGGGCGAGGCCCAGGTGGGAGCCGAGGGAGGCCCGAGGGCGGAGGGAGCACTGGAACATGAAAGTGGTCGAGGTTGTGGTAGTGAAAGCAACCAATACTGCCGGGTAAACTTTTCAAAAATCTTTCTGTTCCTCTCTCGTCACCTGTCTGCCTCGTTCATGTTCCCAGTTCATCTCTCCCCCCCTAACCCCCTTCTCTCTCTCTCCCCTCGCTGGTGTGAGTGTGTGTTACATTATGACAGCCTCCCTCCCCCACTGTTAAACTGCAGTTTACACATCAGCTGTGGGTGTGATCAGACCCACCTTCCATTGCCTGGTATCACATTCTCACACTACAGCACAGGGCCCAGGTGCAACCATCGCTTAGAGAAACACACATTAGAGTGGAACAGAAAGCAGACACAAATACACACGCGCGCCCATGCCTGCGCACACACTCCCATGTGGACGCAAACCCACTTCCACGCACGTGCACCCACAGACACTCTGAAGTTCGCACCATAAGGCTTTCATTATCAGTGTGCCTTGCAAGGGTTATTTGCTTAATGTTGCTGATGTTAGACGCCAGCATGCTTGATGAGGCAGCGCAAGGAGGGTAGACGAGGAGTTAAAACGTGGCAGGGGCGGAGAGACCCCGCACCAAGTCTCTCTCTCCAGAATGAGCACCCCGCCTCTGGCTATCAGCCTGGTACAGGGCGGGCGTAGAGACAAGACACCAAAGTTCCTCTGAACATTCACCCCAAAATTTATGCTCCCTGGCCATCGGGTAGACAATGTCTCTGTGAATCAGCTATGTCCGCAGGGGGTGTGTGTGTGTGTGTGTGCTGTCGCGCAGCAGCGGCGGCGCGTCCCAAGGGAGACTACGGAATCTTGTGTGTGAAGCTACAGGTAGGGAGGGGCCACGACTCTGCATGAAGTTCCGTAAAGTCACACACACACACCCCGCCTCTTCCCTCACCACCCCCCCCCACACACACACCCCTCACATCACTAGACAACATGCTTACAAGACCTGCTGATGATTTCATCACACTTTTTTTCCCTCCTTGTGCCGGAGCATTCTAATCAGCCTAATTAAAAGCTTTGTTCATTTAGAAATCTCTGATGACAATTTGTTTCACCCTACCCTACAGCAGTGGTTGTGAAGAGGAGAATTAAATTTGATCTTCTGACAGCAATTATTAAATGCTCCCTCCTGGCCTCAATTAAACCCTGCAGGCTAATGCTAACGTAGCTAACACTCTGGGGCGGGTGCCAACTTGCTTGTTATTCACCAGGTTCCATTGCACCCCCATGTCTGTCTGGCGGCACTGTGCTGCTGTGTGGTGTGTGTGTTCGGTGATCGGGTTGTTTCAGTGTGTGTGGTGTCAGTGCTAGTGATGCATTGTGTGTGTATTGCTTGTGATCTGTTTTACATACTTGACATATGTAAATAGATTACCAGGCATGATTTCCTTGCGGTTTGCATTTTTATTTCCCCACTTTTTAAAATCTCTCTTTGTTTTTGAGTAGCCAAGAGAGTATGAGAGAGAGAGGGAGAGAGAGAAAGGGAGAGAGCGAGAGAGATGAGGAAGTTTGTGGAAACTCCCACACAAATACACGCACACAGGCACATTTCCTCTCTGTCAGCATATTTTCCCAAAGCATGATGCAACATCATAATCAGTTTGGGTCTTGCGCAATTCATTTCTTAACAAACCCACAAACATTTTCTTAAAAGAGTCCAAATTCTGACCATGCTGTTTAGGCCTGGTAGGCTAACATCTAGTGGTAGACCTCTCAGCACTGCCAATTGAGAGCTCATCTATAACCTTGTCTCCAGAAACGCACAGTGGCTAGTGATGCGAAGCCTATCGAGTTAACCTCCGAGAAACCTCATCTTTGCCTCACCGTTCACACATGGTCCCCACGCTGCAGGAGCACTTAGGTAGAACTGAGTGAGGGGATAATAGCGTGTGTGTGTGTCACAGGGATGACAGGCACACTTAAACAAAGCTAAATACAACTTTAAACATTCATTTTGAGTAGCGTTAGAAAGCGAGCGTTTCTTTTTTTTTTTTACTCTGTCTAATTCACTGGGCTGGGAGTGACCTGAGCGAATGCTACGGGCTCATTGTGAGAGCAGGCTTTAGCGCGAGGGTAATTTGCACTGAAGTAGAAGGTTGCACACTTCAACAAGGATGTCCTTTTTTTTTCCCCCATTGGAAACAAATTTCGGAAGAAAAAAAAAAACCTTCCTTGGGGGCCCTTTTTTTTTTCTTTTTTTTGTTTTTTTTTTTTTTTTTTGGTGATTTTTTTTCATCCCAAACGGGGGAACCCGGGTTTTTTTTTATTTTTTTTTATTTTAAACGTCGGATCCAATGTAGGCTGGTTCCTCCCCGGTCACAGAAGGGAGAGGGAGGGAAGAAGAGAGAGAGATGGGAAGAGGGAGAGAGAGAGCAGAGAAGATAGAGAGAGAGAAGAGAGAAAGAGAATGAGATGTGAGGCGAGTGTAGTCATGTAGAACCATAGGGAGGCCAGACTGGAGTAGACGGGGAGACATAAAGAGGAACAGAAAGAGATGAAGACACCAGAAGAGAGAGAGAGAGAGAGAAGAGGAGAGACATGAATTAGGAGAGAAAGAGAGAAAGAGAGAGAAGACACACACACATGATGGAAGAGATAGAGCAAGAGAGAAAGAGAGAGAGAGACCAAATGAAGATGAGAGAAAAAGAAAAGTCTGTTGTGCCAGTCCTGGTCTCTGTCGTTCCATCCCTGGCCTGAACGGAAAGATCTGTTCCTCAGTGTGCTAGCGTGATGTCACAGTACCTCTCCTCTACCCCGGTGACCGCAAGCTGATTGGCCTGATTATTGGTGAGCATTGTTGCCCTGTTGACGCTGCGCATCATTAAACTGCGCTTGTTCCAGCTTGTGTTTGTTTAAGCAGAGCTGGTGTAATGTTTCCAAGCAGTGTCTCTAATACAGCACACACACACGTAATGTAAACATGGACACACACACAGTTTGAATATCCCCCCATCCATAATTTATGGTCTACAACATGCTGTTTCAATTTAAAATTGCCTACGATGGACAACACAAGCTCAGAATATGTAGCCGGGGTGGGCGGGTTCAAACACATCTCCCTGTTTGAATCCTGCTGATCCCCCAAACACCTACGGTGAACAATCACACCGAGGTTGGTTTCAAAATTGAAGCGCGCTTAAGTTACACTACGGCCCAGCCCGAAACAACTCCACCAGCAAGAGTAGCAGGTGCGATGGAGGTGTGTATGTTTGTTTGTTTATGTGTTGTGCTGTGTGGGTGTTATCTGGTGTGTGTGCGTAGAGAGTAAAGGCTAGTTCCTTCGCGGACCGCGTGTGCGTGGTTTTAGAGGATCGTGAGGTAGCCGCGTTTGGAGTTTGGTGGAGTGGAGGGGTTGCGGGACAACATAGCCGCGCGCGCACCTACAGCCTCAAGCGCGCGGCGGTGGTCTTCGGAGGGGAGTGGCCCCACCATAGAGCCACGCCACATGGCCCAGCCCAGCCCCCCAAGTCTCTCACTTTAGACACAGCGGCTGGTTTTTTCTTTTCGCGTAAAGGGGTGCTTCTTGGGCGTTCTGGGAGGTCGTTGAGGCCGGACTATCCAATAACAGGCCTCGTACTCTGACGCGCTGGGGTGGGGTGGTGGTTTTGGGGAGCAGTGAGGGGCTGGCAACTCCGGCGCACTCCACTCCCTGCACGATCGCTAACCCGACCTCATCAAAGCGGGCGTTCGTAATTTGTCACAGAAAGCAGCCACATGAAACAATATGTGAATAGGGGGGGGGGGGGGGGCTTAGGAGTGGGGGGGGCTATCGTAGAAGGGTGAGGGGAGGGGGGTGCATGGCGGGAGCAAGGGGAGCGAAGGAGAAGAAAAAAATAGATAGCGCATGATTAAAGAGCCGGCACAGCTGCAGAGAATCAAAACGGCAGAGAGAGGTTTGAAAGAGACCTCAACTCTACTGATCTGATAAAGCTTACTGCCACTTCACCCCAGCGAGAGGGAACGAGTGAGGGAGAGATGGAGAGAGTGATAAAGAGAAATTGAAAGAGACAGACAGGCAGACAGAGAGAGATAGACAGATACGGAGAGAGACTGAAAGAGAGAGAGAGAAGGCGAAAGGCTGAGAAAGAGAGGAAAAAGGCAAACAAATATTAAGTTACTACTGCGTGGCTACAAGTCTTGGCCGAGGTCCTGGTCCTCTCTGTACGTGATTCCAGCGAAGGCCACTGTATCACACAGCGATGACCCCTCCTGCAAAACCCCCACGCTTGTCCGTCTCTATGTTTAGCCAGACGATTGTGATTGTGCCTGACGTAGTTCATGAGAAAATTTGCCATGTTTTTTTTTTTTTGGTTTTGTTTTTTTCCCGCTACTTCTTCCATATGTATAAAGTGTGTCTGGTCATCCAACATCCATTTCTGCTCCAGCTCTTAAACGGCACGTTTTTTGTGTGTTTTTTTTCTTCCTCATTTAACTTTCCTATGGCAAAAAGTTACTGAACTCACTCGCGTTTTCTTCGTCGCCTGCTTTTAAATCATCTGTTCTCCCGTACAAGAACTAGGTGTCTGCGTGTGACTGGGAGCGTGGCTGCGTGCATGCGCGGCTTGTTGTTCTTGTAGGAGTAGCGTGTGAAGTGAGACGTGTGATATTTTGCCTTGTTGTTGGATACGGTGGCAGGCGGAATGCATTAGTGCCGAGTCGCGATGCCTCTCTGTGTTGTGTCGCCCCGCGTTTTTTTTTTTTTTTTTTTTGAAACCTTCGCTGCCATTGGGAGGCAAGACTGGCTCGACAGGAACGGCGGAGAGAGAGAAGGAGGAAGAGGAGCGAGTTTAGACCAGACGCTCTGAGGAGAGCTGGGGAACAAAAAGATCCTAAATGGGATGGGGCATCCGCATCCTCGATTCATGTATTTGAAAACAAAAACTCTCTTCATTACTTTTTGGTTCATGTCAGAATTGCCATTCGGACTGAAAGAAAACAGCTTGTTTTGATGGCGGAGATAAAGCGGTTAAGAAAACAGCAAATAGCCTTAAGAGGGGCATGTATAAATCATGGTTCTTTTTGCTGTATTTTTGGTACTCCCTCTCTCCACCCCTTATCCTGCCCATCGAACACCAACTTTATGTATTTATTTACTCATTTGGGAGTGAAGGAGGAGTGGGGGGGGGAGAGATAAGGCAGAGGTCTGGGGTAGGGGTGTAGGGTAACAAGGGGACGGGTGGGGGTTTGGTTCACAGGGTTGCTTGAGAAGGACCTGGCTTTCCTGGAGGACCCCCCCTCCTCTCCTCCCTCCTCCCGCCCTCCTCCACCCCTCGAATCCCTCCGCTCCCAGCACAGCTGCACCGTTCACATAACCTCGCCTGCCCCCTCCTACCGGCCCCCCGGCCCCCACCTCCCCCTCCAGCTAATGATAGCAGAGCACGTCCCCTTTGCTAACCAGCGGCATTTTCCACTTTCTTTCTCCCTCTCTCCCTCTCTCCCTCGCACAAACACACACAGAGCACGGAACTACACAAAACTCACACGCCCATGCGCACACAAACACTTACTCACTTGGGGTGGGCACAGACTTATTATTTTTTTGCTGCTTCTCTCCGTTCCTCCCTTCGTTTTCTCATATTATTGTTGTTGTTTTTTCCTCCGTCCTGAGAAAAACTCCCTGGGCTCCATGACCCCAGGACTGTGTTGAGAATACTGCCCCCCCCTTGCCGCCCTGCCCCCCTCCCCCTGCACCCCCTCTGGACCCCCACCTCCCATTCTCCTTGTGACCCACCCTGACCAGTGCGTGACATGTCCCAAGGGTCGGTGGGCGTCTCCATGCATGTGCGCGCGTGTGGATTTCCGCGCGTGAGAGACAGTGTATCGTACTGTACGTGGGTGTGTGAGAAAGGGGTGTAGTGTATGTGTGTGTGACATTTGTTGCACGTCCATGGGTGTGTGTGTGTGTGTGTGTGTGTTGTTGCTGGTGGGGCTCGGGGCAGCTCTGGGCCCAGGCGACTCCTGCTGTGCATTATCCCAAATAAACAACTCATTACACGTGTACTTAACCGAGGGGAGCTAGCGAGCACGGAAGCTAATCCCCGTTATCGTTCCCAGAGTTTCTCTTCCGATTAGGCTACAGGGGAGAGACAGGCCCATGAAGGTAGACTAGTCAGCGCAGGGGGGGAGGGGGTGGAGAGAGAGATGGAAGACAGGAGGGAGGGAGAGGAGTAAGGAATGGAGAGGAGGAGGGAGGAGAAGGACAGGAGGGTGAGAGGAGGGAGGGAGAAGAGATAGAGAGAGAGAGAGAGAGAGAGAGGGAGAGAGGAAGGACAGGAGGGGAGAGGAGGGAGGGAGAGAGAGAGAGAGAGAGAGAGAGAGAGAGAAAGAGAGGAAGGACAGGAGGAGAGAGGAGGGAGGGAGAGAGAGAGAGAGAGAGAGAGAGAGAGAGAGAGAGAGGAAGGACAGGAGGGGAGAGGAGGGAAGACGGGGAGAAACATTTGAAATCCCTTCCAACCAAAATAGCCGAGCACCTCTCCTTTCTCTGTCTGGTGCTGTTCTCTCTCCCTCCCACTCAGGAACGCAGCCTCTCTCCCCCTACGTCTCTCTTTCTCTATCTCCCACTTTGCCGTTGTCTTGTTTTTCTTCTCTCGACCATCTCAGAAGTGGGTCATCGTAAAGAAGGCACAGTAGCATTTTGAAGACCAAGGGGGGAGAAAAATGTAATAAAAAACATTCTGTTCTCTGAGAACAATCAGGGGCTTCTTTAACAAGCTGGCTTATCAAATTAAGCTGTCAAAGGCACATTAATAACAGCCAGTACAATTCCTCTAAGAAGAAAAATAACATACGGAGAAAAACGACAGAGGACTCAGACAGTCACAGTTAAGCTTTGCCATTGCTCTCGCTTTCGTCTGTTTCCCCCCCTCTCTCTCTTTCTCTCGCTCTCTCTCTCTCTTTCTTACTTTGTCTTACTGTCTCTCTCTCTTTCTCTCTCGACTAGTGTGCCCTAGTTAATATGATTATGAGCCACCATTAAGAGGTCCACAGAGCCATTCTTTCCCAGAGAGAACAATTACCCTGGGGCAAGATGCTGCAGGACACTACAGCTATGTGTAATGGAATTAGTCACATTGAACATACAGTAGCCTATGTGTGTTTGTGTGTATGTGTTAGATCTGCGTGTACTTGGGCTTGTGTGGGTCCCAAAAACCTTTCTTACGGCTAGATCCGCAGAGTTGAGGCGGCAATCTACGGTAGTGGTTCCTATCTATCCGGCGAAAGCGCCATTGCACTCTGACCCCCCCCCCCCCCCCCCCCAAACACAAGGCAGGGTAGAGCCGCACCGACATCTCGACATGATCACACGTTTCGGAATCGTCAGTCGCATCGAAATCTCCACCGCGCGTTCGCGCGAGCCGTAGTGTGAAAGAGTTCTCCGGAGAGGCAAAGAAAAGAGAGAAAGATCACACTCTCCGCGCAAGGTTCACATGGGCACAAGACTGTGACAGAGACGTGAACCCGACACCTCCGCATATAGATGGAAAAGACAAGCCGCGCGCGCGCGCACACGCACACACACGCACGCAGACTCACGCAATCAAACAGTGGGCGCGAGAAGGGAGGGGACATATCCCTCCGTATTCCTCTCACGACAGCACCCAGAATACTAACGCAGCCAGAGACCCTCGACAAGAGAGCAAGAGATCTCTCTGTGAAGGACAATCATCTTCCACGAAAGCCACAATGGAATAAAAAATGTTGAAACTCCCCCCCCCCCCCCCCACACACACACACACACAGGCTAAACCGAAAACGTTGCGCCATGCCCATGCATGGGTCGCTATGGCTCGACTCTCAATGTGCTTTTCTCCCACCCTCTTTGTGTGCTCTCCATCCTGTTTGGGGGGGATCCCCAGGGGGCTGCTCCCGAGTAACCCAGCGAGGGAGCACTGGAGTGGGGGAGGGATGTGACGCAGAGGCCCTGGGACTCTGGAAGAGGGAGGCCAGAGCCGCAGCAGGTATCCCCCGTGCTTGCTCAGCTATTTATACAAATGTGAGACCAAGCGCGGGGCCAAAAATAAGACAGAGACCATTTTTATCCCGAACAATACGGCTCGCTCTCATACACACTTGGCGATGGCGCGCGCAGAGTCAGGGACGCGCGGAAAAGGGTTTGCTACACCCACGCACAACACACTCCAACACACACATACACGCAACACAAACCGCACACACACACAGGCAGACCCAGATATCCCCCCCCCCGCCCCCGCAGTGGTATATCAAGGGGTGTGTGTACACAATATCAAGTCAGGGCTATTTCTGTAGGGAGTGCTATTTAGGAGCTGCAGAATGCCAGTGTTTCCCTCACCGCTCCCTGGACATCAACGCTGTTGAACCAACTCCACCTTCTCTCTCCTGCTTCCTCTCCTCACCCCTTCTGTCCCTTGGCCCCGGCGGTCGTCCCCTCTCTCTCTCTCTCCCCTCCCGACACTCACCTCCCTGTCCTTGCTCTTCACCCCTCTTCTCATTGTCAGGGCTCTAGGTCCGCACGCGGAGGCGCGCGCTCACTCCTGGTGGGTTTTTCCACAGCGTTGGTCTACAGCGCCAGGTGAAACGGCCATGGTCAGAGAGTGGCTGGAGGGAGCACAAGGCCCCCACTCTGCCCAGCAAACCTTGAAGTGAAGCGTGAGGCTGGAGTTTCAAACAAAGTGCCCTCTCATTCATTATACATGCAATTCGGCACTGCAAGCCTCCATCCGCAACCCCCCCTCCCCCTTCTCTCTTTCTCCTTCTTTCTTCCTTTACCCCCCCAATCTTTCTCTTTCTTCTTTCTCTTTCTCTCTCATTTCCACTCTCTGTCTGTATTTTTCTGTCTTTTATTCTTTCTTTTAGTCTTTCTCTCTCTCTCTCTCTCTCTCTCTCTCCAAATTCTGCTCTCTTAGTTTCTCTCTCTCTCTCTGTCTCTCTCTCTGTCTCTCTCTCTGTCTCTCTCTCTGTCTCTCTCTGTCTCTCTCTCTCTCCAGACAGAGCATCTATAAAGTATGAATACAATTAATGACATCTAAGCTGCACTTTGGTGGAGCAACTGTAGGAGAAGCCATACATCAAAGTTGAGAGAGAGCAGAGCAGAGCAGAAAAACGGTTAAGAGTGGCGAGAGTGAGAGATACTTTCAGAGACATCTGGTCGTTTTGTGCCCAAATACAGTATGTCCTGAGACACACAAGGAACATACTGTAAAACAATAAATAAATAATCCGTTCGTATTCATCAATGATAAATAAAACAAAGATTGATAAGATAAATATTGCGGCCAAAGAAAAAATGCAGGGAATGTAAACTGAAAATGACGGCTGCTTGCAAAAAATGCAAACAAGTGACATTGGCGTTTCAGATGTCGATGTTGGAATCGGTGTTCATTTCTAACAGAGGTCACAACAGAACATCAACCACTTAAACGCACCGTTTTCTCTCTCTCTCTCTCTCTCTCTCTCTATCTTTCTGTCTCTCTTTCTCTCTCTCTCTCTCTTTCTCTCACTATCTTTCTTTCTCTCTCTCTTTCTCTCTGTGTTTTTTCTTTGTTCAAGCTGTGTTCAGCCAGCCTTGTGTGTGACACATTCTTCACAGGCTAGCCCTTGGTCTGGGAAGGGCGCAGATGACGATGGAAAGAAAGCCTCTTGTGGACTTTGGCAGGACGTTGCCTGGGTAGCGTGTGTGTTCGTCTGAGCATATCCCTTGCTTCTTGACTCGGACAGTTCAGAGTCAAGTACAGAGAAGTAACGTTTTGAGCAGCGCTTCACCGAAATGAGTCTCGCCAAGCCAGGCTTTGCAGATGGAGGGCAGTTGCTTTATTGCACGACCCTGAAAAAGGCCAGTTTCGGGATAATACCGACTGCTTGTGATGATATTGTTATAAAAGAGGAATGATTACACACGTATGCCAGCTGAAATGTGTGTGAACTGCATTGTTAAAACGGAAAATTCCAAATGAATAAATCAGTAAATACAACTTTGAATGAAATGTTTCTTACTGCCTGCCTGCCTGCCTGACCAAGCACTTTCACACCCTCAGTCTTCTGTGCTCTCACGATATGCTAAAAATACCGGAGAAGCTAGCGCCGTGCAAAACGGCGGCGTGGAGAGAGGCGGCGGTGGCGGTGGTAGCAGTGGCAGCGGCCAGGCTTGCAGATGGATGCTAGCCTACGTGAGGCCAGGCCACAGAGCTCCCTCTGTGCGTCTCTCCGGACCAGGTTTCAGAATGACTCGGCTATGTTGCAGCCGTGACAAAGATAAATTGCAGGCGCTGGAAAATATTTCTCTGCATTTCCCCCCCCCCCATTTTTTTTTCTCTTTCTTTCTTTTTTTTTCAAGTTAACAGCCTGACCCTCAAATCCGCCCTATTTTTTTTGTCATGGTAAAGTCCAACACTGTGTCCACTAAATGAGTCAGGGCTTCTTAGGAGGAGGAGGCAAATTGGGGGGGGGGAGTGAGAGTCTGAAAGAGAAAAGGGGGGGGGCGTCCGTCGCTAAAGCCCAGAGCACAGATACAGGTCTGCTACTGTGCCGAACCCCAAAACATGGCTTCCATCTCTCACTTCACGTGCCCCGAGAGCAAACAAGCCCTCTCGAACCCTTCAAACGGAGCCCTCTCGCCCACACTAAATTCATTCCACAGCCACGTCTAGTCACCGAAGACCTATCAGAAGGGACGTTTGTGGCTGTGCTTCCAGCCCTGGATTGTATCTGCAATAAAACGTTGATGGAAAAAACAAAAACACGAAATCCCATTGGTCAACGACCAAAATTGCGGGCGCAAAAATCCACTCAGAGGAAACAAATGAAGCCCACCTTGCAAAGCAACCGCCCCAGCCAGTGTTCAGCCTCACATCAGCTTCACACTGAACACGTACTGTATGCCGTAAATAGTTGTGTTTAACCACATTTTCTTGTTTCAACCGAGCACAATCCGACCTTGTCACAACACAAGCATGTCCTCCTGCGTGTATATCTTGGGAACGAGCCGTTGTTTAAATTGGGTGATAAGCCCCCCTTGTTCAAGTCTAAACGTTTCTCTCACTCTTATCAACCGCAATCCTGTCCCTGCACTCCTCTGCCCCGCTCCCGCTCTCCCAGCCCTCCAGAGGGAGGAGGGGGAAGAGGGGGAGGAGGGGCTCTGGTTGGGTGAGCTCCATTTGTGGCTGTTTAAGCTGTCTCTTTAGGTGGGCTGCAACAGGAAAGCTGCTGATATGACCGTGCGGTCAGGACTGCTGAGGTGCGCCCTTGTGCATCTCGGACCACCCAGCGTTCGGTTGCCATCGCGACCGGGCCGGGCAAACGAAACAGGAAGCAGGAAGCAGGAGGCAGGAAGTCCTCCTCAGCTGGAGGAAAGGGAGGCCGTTCGGGAAAACACTGCAACATCCCCGTCACACGTCGTAAACTGGATGAACGCACGCCGCCTATTTCTTTATTTCTCCGCAATTCTGTCTCTCTATTGTGTTCTTCTTCATTTCTCCGTGATTCTGTCTCTCTCTCTTTGTCTGCGCTTTGGTCTCTATTATTTCCCCCGCTGTCTATCTCTCTACTTTGTTTGTCTTTCAAGCCCTTCCACTGACACTTTCTTCATCGTTCCAGACATGAGAACCCACCCTCCTCCAAAAGAACGAAGGGAAGAAAAACCAGATACATGAATTTTTATTCAAATGCGGATGAGCTACCAGCACAAAACTCAGACAAACAAAAACACAAAAGCTATCACTCTCAAAACGCATTCACGCAGACAGACAGGCACACGCAGACTCACACAGACACACACAGGCACACAGACTCACAGACACACACACACAGACACACGCACACACACTCACAGACACACACACAGACACACACACAGACACACACTCACACAGGCAGAGGAACACCAAACAAAAAGCACAGCACAGCGAGATCTCTACTTTATGCAGAAATATTCTAAAATGTGTTTTACAATACAATTATACATCAAAGGAGGAATCTATTCCTCAGTGATCTTTAACACCCCAGTGAACAAGCCCCATACACTCTCATCCACTTAGTGCGCACAGAGAAAGTTGCTGAACGAACGTCATTGCTAATTACTAGATAGAGACAGAGGAAGACTTTGCACTGTTATGCAAACCAGGACACAACTTATATCTGTATTCCAAAACATCATGAGGCATTCAAGGACTACATTATTTACTTGGGATTATTCTCTTAACTTTATCTGTAATTGCAGCCTAATAATCAGAGGGAGAAAATGCTCATGGTAAATACAAACAGGAGAGGGGAAAAATCCCAAACACATTCAGCAGTTAGGACAATAAAAGTGGGATCGGCGCTAAACGAGTAAATAAACATACGCTGATGTCGGCTTGGATACTTGAGCGCTGTAAAAGCGGCGCTGAGAGGAAAAGAGAAACGTAGTCCTTCCCATAGCGGGGCCACAGAGGTAACACCTGCCCTCCAATAAACAACGGCTGAGACGGACGGCCTCCAGTTATCATAAAACCAAAGTATTTGCATCTGCTCGAAAACAGCTAGAAGAGAGGACGGGGGGGGGGGGGGAGGAAAAAAAACAAACTTGGCAAGATGTTCTGAGTCAAGGCTACACTCCACCGGACTCGTCATGTCCTATCAAATGGGGTAAAAAAGAGGATATCCTGTCTTGTCTGCTTCGATGTAAAGTATGTGTTCGTCGGGTATTTGAGGCAGAAATCCTGTTATTTATGAGAATATCTCCTCCTGGTGTAAAATGCGATATGCTCTCCACAGCTGAGGTAAATACGGTTCCCCTGAATTGCTTCTTCTACTCTCCTCCTCGTGCCGAGGGGCATGAAGTGGAATGACTTCGGTATCTAACGCTAGATCTTGCCAACCTGCAATCTGCAAATTAAAGTGTTTTACTGACGTTTAACTGAGCAAACTCTGCAAACTCCTTCCAAAACATTTCGTGACCATTACCCGGAAAAAAAACAGGGTTAAGCACAATAATATTGGCTATTAAATTATTTGCTTAAATGTTCACGCTGCTGTTGTTTTAATTTAAAGCCAGGTTTTAAAGAAGTAGCTATCCTCCATCACAAAAACATCCCCCTGAACTATAAATAATTTTTCAAATGAAAAAAAAAAACTAACATTCAGTCATCAATTTCAGAGTGTAGCAAACTAACAAACTTTGAATTTTCCATGACAGATGACCCTGTTCTACTGCCCGCATACACTGATCTGTGTTCAAATCTGCTCAGTGCAACGATTCACAAATAGGATAGAGGAAGACGCAGGAGAGATAGGACCTCACAGTCCACTGGTCTGCCTCTGTTTTGGAGTTACAGAACCAACTGATGGGGGATTGGGATTCAGTCCCCCTGTAGTATTAAGTAAAGCTTTACTGAGGCCCTGCTGTACGGAGATGTTCCCCCGACAAGCGGCTCAATCCCCTGGCCAATCAGAGTGACACGTGACCTCCTAATCCCTCCTCTGTGAGAAGGGGAAGAGTTTGTTGTCACTGTTGGTTTTGTGAATTGAGCAGGCACAATCCCCATTGATTGGTCAGGAGGGACACGTCTGAAGAAAACAGGAAGAGCAAAGCTGTACAGGCAAAGCGTGGATACATGCGTGTGTGTGTGTGTATGGGTCCGGGTCCGAGTGTGGGTGTGGGTGCGTGTGTGTGGGTGCGGGGAGGGAAGGGGGTGAGAGGTGTGCGTTTGTGTCTGCAGCTGTGTGTGAGGGACTCTGAGATTAGCCAGCTTGGCTGAGAGAGTCCTCTGTGTGTAATCGTGTGTTCACATGCGAGTGTTCACCTTCCCCTGTGCAGATTAACCTAACACTAAATCCCAAGAGAGCAACAGGCGAGCGACGTAGAACAACTTCATTTCTGGCGAGGGAAGGAGCGTGCGTTCACAATGGCCACAATTTTCCTTCACAGAGGTCCGGAAGACCATAGCAATTGTCAAATAAATATACATCAGCGTAACTGACATCTTAAATAATGTACACGGACATTTTGACTTAAACTACAATTGCACAAAGAACAGGGACAGGGGCTAGCTATATATAATGTAAGGACAGAAGGCATCTAATTGCCAAGGAGTGGTGGCATGACAAAGACTTTCATAAAAGTGTCTGTACTTTTCCAGTCCTCACAATTATTGCTCATGCTTGGAATTCAGGCAGCGAACCGATGAACACTTGCTATACAATTCCCATCACACTTAATTGCTGTAAATAAAACCATTTATATTCCCGTTCTTCATTTGTACGTATTTAAATTTGTTTAAAAAAAAAACATAACTAAAACTATGACACAACCTAAAAAAAGAAACAACTGCATAAAAATGATAGTTCTTGATATGCAAGTTTCTCTGTGTTTTTATTATCTGCCTAATTTGACTAAGGTTATAATGTTAAATTAATTTGAATCTACCAGCATTGCATTTACAGTGACCTTACAGTTACAGCTTCATCAAGTACACCACGGCAGACTTTAAACGTTGGGCATATCGGTCTGTTACAGTAGGAAACTAATTTTAGTCCATAGGCAAACTGTACAGGCAATTCCTTTAAATAAACATTGCATCTCTATGATAATAACTTCATTAAATTCCCACTGGTTATTTTAAATAGCATATCCCATCATCACAGTACACACAATTAATAATATCACACGACTGTGCACCAGTTTTCCAGACGATCAGTTCTCTAAAAACCAGGATACCTACAACTACTGAGATATGTTGAAATACGTTAAACAGATTTGAAAAGGGGATCTTGTTTTTTTTCTACCTTAATATAGTACTGTGAATCTGTAATCTTCAATCTTCCAGATTGGCAGTCGTCATACAGTTCCACGCATCACCTCGGTTTTGAAAGAGACTGTTTGGAAGTTTTAACATGTTGCTCCTCTCTCTGCCTAAGTTTAGTAACAGTTATAAAGCTGATTTATTGGAATCCCAAATAAATGGATTTAAGAATAATTAATATATCCCAGAGGTGCATCCGTCTTGGATATTGAAATAGATATAACAAGAAATCTCTAATTGCTTTGCAGCGTTCTAAAATTCGAATCTGTTAGCCCAGAGTATGAATGTAGTAATAATATAATTCACACGCTTGTACTTTACCGCTCAATAAAAAATAAATGAAAAAATGAAAACTTTTGCACTGCTGAGTTGAAAACGACTATAATCTATGACTTAATTTTTTTTTTTTAGCAGAGATACATTTTGGACGTCTTCTGACATGTGCCATGACATTTGACAGTAAGCCAGTTACTTTTGCTCACGGCCTTTTTGGAAAGAAGTTCAACGTGTTTCACTAAAATGTGACACTTAATGAGGTGAATATGAAATTCAGTAGCCTAGCCCGTGTACGCCTGTGGATTCGACGTTGCAATATTATGGAAAAGAAACACTGCAAGGTCAAAGCAACTGTAACACACCAACAAAAACCACGAGACCAGAACTTGAGTGCCCTAATAGACCGCAAAACAAGCTATTTTGTTCCTTGTGTATTTAATTAAATGACACTGTAGCTATAACGACGATATGTTCTGTGTCACCCTATCAATAAGTGCAGGGCAGGCACGTTACTGTAGTTGGAAGCGAGCGCACCTCAAAATAGCACCCAAGTTTCTCGGTGATGTCAAACTGACACATAAATACAGAACAGTCTCTTCTTTAAACGTGATACAGCGCTTTGTCTGAGTATGACAATGGAATTGACTTATGTAGGAGCACGTTACTTACTTTAATATGCATGAAATCTGTCCGGTAAGTAGAAGATGTCACAAGCGGTCTCTGGCTGTTTCGTCCGGCCGTATATTAAGCGTCGAAACCGTTATGCACTCAGGATGGACTTCGCAAACACGCTCTTAAATCCAGCACGGAAGGAACATAACTCATAGAATAACGGCACGGAAAAGTATTTATATTTCAAATGACATAAAAACTAAATGGTCTCTCGTGCTTGACAGTGTATATGAGGACAGCGAGGTCTCCAACGAAGAGTCGGCGAAAGAAGGACGGACGAGCCGTGGACGTCTGTAGCTGATGATGTTGAGGGCTGTTTCTGTTCGCTCCCACAATCCTGCCCGAGTCTCTCCCTCACCCTCACCGAACGCGAGGAGAAATAATCGGTTTTACTTCTGAAAGGGGGCGGGCCTAAATTTCCCAACTACTTTAATGAAAGCGGCATAGCACTAATGCATTATTATCTCGAACCTGATAAAGTGGACGGACAATTAAGCACTCTGAGAGCACTGTCACAGAATGATTACCGCGACTATGCGCTTTAACTGAATAACCGTGGAGGGTGCGCTTTCAACTTGTGCAGCTGGACACCTAATGAAATTCAAGTGACCCTTGTTGTGTTCAAGTGTCGTCCTTCTTGTAAAACTAATAGCATTATGCACATACGCTAATTAAACCTTCAAGATGAATAATACATGCATTGTGTGCATTATATGACACAACAAACTCCACCTTTGAAATAGAAAAATTAATAACCCTAATGACAACATTGGAGGGGAAAAAAAGAACATCAATACTATCAAGCATATTGCAAAAGATATTAACAAAGACAATATTATTGATTGTTGTTCCAGTTTAAATTGCTTTAACATTGAAAGCCTACAGCTTTCCATGGGAAAATTCCCTTCTACCATCTGAAATGAACTGGTCTCCTTCTCAGTTGTCTGTCATCCTCTCGGATACAACTATCTCAACAGATAAGGCCTGACACAGACAGTAAGCATGAGGAAATTAGCAAGTGCTATCCCCCAAACCAAATGATTTCAAAACATCCACTCAATTAGTGTGAAGATAACAATTAAAACAGCAAGTTTGCCACTTCAGATAAGAGCAGACAGCCAGCCTCTTTTCGTGAGATATATCACTGATAGGCCTTCTAATACCAGGGCTCTATTATAGCAACATTTCATGCTTCTCAGTTTGAAGTTCCTTGTAAATCTCCAAGTGTTCTTTGAATCTCTGAACACCGTGACCACACCAGGGACTTGACCTAGGTGAGCAACATGGTGGCACAGCCCTCTAACAGACAGGCAAGCCGTCGCCTCAGCGACCAGGGAGTCATGTCAGATGGATGGGCGGAACATGAAATCAGTTAATAAATAAATCAAGCCGGCTAATCTGCTTGACGGGCGGACATTACAGGCCGTAACCCAACCCCACGGTGTCCTGTAACCCAGGAAACCACCTTCACATCACGCGACCCTTTCATCTTTAATTGCATTTCCTCTGGCCTAAACCCCATAATAATCCATAGGTTCTAGTCTGTTAGACGCAGTCGACTCCTCATGAAATACGTCAGTTATCGATATCAATGCAGCTAATCGCACTGACACAATGAATTCCCTTACCACAGCAAACGCCGAACACATCCACCTTTAATATGCTGTCTGTGGGCAGTTATGATGAGTGGACTAACTGATGGTGATTTGTGAACTTTTGGTTTGGAATTGATCCCGTGTCAGCTTTGCGACGGGAGAGATGCTAACGTAACAGATGGCTGTGCTCACCAACATTCACAAGTCCTTCTTCTTCTCCTAGCCTCTGCCTCCGCGTCCTTTGTCTGTCTTGCGTAGCTTCTGTCAGTGTTTCATCAGAAAGGTCCTCATAGGTTTCGATGCTCAAGGTCGTCTTCGGTTACCTGGGGAGTCAAATCAGCTACTGTGAACAGGAGGCATCATTGAGGTGGTTGTGAGCGTGTGGGTCTACGTGAGTGCGTGTTTGCAGGACACATACAATATGTGAAACATGCACAGAAAGTGCATACACATATGCCAACACAATAACCCCGTGACAAAGGCATTAATACATCTTTACCAGTTCTACATGGTAAACATGTGTTATGCAAATCTGAGAGTGAGAGCGCGGTGAGATCATCCTCTTGAGCTACCCAGTGCTGAAATCACAGAACCAGACAAATCACAGATATTACACCCGGCAGGGTGGTAGAAATGGCTCCATGCATGATCCTCATTAGCTCAATGTCAATGCATACATAACCTGTACTGCGGTTTCATCCTAAAGTTTGCAGAAGCTCATTTTAGAGCGGGGTATAACTATAGATTGAAGTTTTACCTGCAGGGATAACTCGTGTCCTCAAATCTGTCAAACTCATCTGTCCATCATGGGGTAAAGAGGCTGCCATTGTAGTCCAGGAGTTGGGGCCTACATTATAACCGACTTTTACATTTAAATGTCATATCTGGTTTGTTTACCACACTATTCAGTGTAGGAGTAATATGCATACTCATCATGAAGCAAACCCACTCAACCTTGCAACGGTCAGCAAGCTAGCTGTGACTAAGGCACCATCTAACGTTAATTATTATTATGCAAACAGCCTGCTAGGTTTCATAAATTGTGATCATTCAGAAACAAATGTTGCTATGTTGTGAATACAAAAATCTCTGTGACCGCTAGGGTGTCTAAACTGCGGTCGCCGAAAATGACAAACCCTAACACAACAGACTTGATGTTTTGAAAACACATTCGGGGCTCAAGTCAAGCCCCAAAAGCCAGCCACCGCTTGTCACAAGCAGTTTTCAATTTATTATGGTAGTTTGCGATCTTTACTTGCACACTGTGCTCGTAAATATATTTTCCAGTTCGCACAATTATTTTTACTGGCAAATGCAACCGAAGTACTCGCAATATAGAGCCATGGGATCAGGCCTAGTGCGCAGTAGATTGGCTGATGAAAAGGATATGTTTTGGATAAAGCAGGTGCATACCTATTCATGTTTTCGGATAAATAGTTGAGATAACAATGCAAGTAATGTGTAACAGATGAATGGTCAGATACATTTACGACATTTCTAAAATGTAACGTTTGTGTTCGCAGATAATGGACAACGGTAGCGTGTCGAGCCAACGCTAGCTAACTTCATTCTGAATGAGAGAACATGAGACAAATGAAACGAATAATTATGAACTCAGGACGTTTGAGGAGGCTTCTCTGATCTGCGACTTTGCAAAGACAATTACAAGAAAGAAGATCTTCAAAAGTAAGAACTATTATGCTATTTGTAAGTTTACTTGCTATGCTGTTGGCATAACAGCTGTACATACTTAATGCGAGGTGCTGTTATAGGCCTGTGTGAGAGTTAGTTTGTCAAGTGCAGTAAGCTGTCTTTTACAGTGTGTTACCCTCCTCGCTTCCAGAATGTTCTTTTGCTACCTGCACTCATCTGTGTGGTGTGATGCCATGTGTTGCGCGATGGCATTGTTGTATCTTCAGTCACATTGACAGAATTAACACTCCTGTCAGAATCACTGGTGTGCTTTCTGCTTGGGTGATTTTCAGTGAACTATATATCGCCATGGTCTTGAGCCATATACTGCCTTGACTTGATTGCATTAATTGTACCATTGTCACGTGATTTGTGAGTGAGATGGCAGTACTTGGTTTATCAAAATGGACATGCATACTTGATGCCTGATGAGCTGGAAGTCATTCAGCTTTTGACCAATAGGTGCGTGTTATGTGCCAGGCTGGAGGCTCACATAATGAAAGTGGGCCTTTGCATTGTGTGTGTGGGTGTTTGTGGTGTCTGTAGCTGTTATCGCTACTTCTGGAGGGGGAAGAAGGAGGGGGGCATGAGCTTCAGTGGCCAGGGGCACTTTCGAATACCAATGTGGCCTTGCACAAGACTGGATGGTTCCTTACAGGACTTCCTGTTCCATTGCGCTTGCAAGTTCTCCCCCCACTGTTGATGTCCCACAATCTTCACACACAGCTGATACCTCCTCTTGGAATGCTGAATATTGTCCGTTAACAAGCTAACCGTATTTGAGTAAATCTAATTCAGCTGGCTGCGTCATGTCAAGATTTACGCAGGGTCGGGGTGCATTCTTATATTTACAACTCAATAATACATGACATGTGACAACAGACACACAAAAATGACACATGTATAGACAAAGGATTTGGCAATACACAAAGCGATAGATCATAGGTGATTTAGGGCTTACAGTGAAGCTAAGTGAAACTGGGCAGGTTTCTTGATTCCTTCGCTGGTCTACCACACTCCTTACTAGTGACATAAATACCAACCTGGATGTGTTTATCATTCGGGTGTAGCGGTTCACTTCAAAGGCATGTGTATACAATCTCTGATTTGCCAGCACAATTATGTAATTTGAAATATGTCCGTTTGTATACACACACAGTAGGCTTTGAGTAAATGCAATTGCATGAGGTTTGGCATCCATCGTGTGTTGAGGGGAAGAGGGGTGGGGCTGGGAGGGGGGAGGGGGGCAAAAATCTAAGATTGGATGTAAGTCAAACACACAAGTGCGGTTCACTGATATTGATCTTGCTTGGATTGTTTCTTAAGCCTCTTCTGGCAGTAACTTCATAGCATGTGTCACACCAACATGGCTTGCCTGTAAATGTGTGTGTTTTTCTAACAGAGGAAAGAAGGAGTCAGGCTGCCGCTCCCTAAAAGTGAGATAAACACAAACACATTTCCTGGGCAAAAAAGACGACTTCCCAGGCTGGGCAGCTTGTCGCTGTGTCGATCACAGTCACGCGAAAACACAATCTGCCTGTCACACTTGATGATGTTGTCAAGCACTCAGCCCTATTCAGCCCTAACTCCAGAGAATCAGTAAGCTATTGTCTGAGAGACATATTTGAAGATCTGCCGCTCCATGTGAAGAGTTGTGTGTTTCTGTCTCTCTCTGTCTCTTATTCCCTAATGAGTTGGAGGGAGACAGGTGGTGTTTTGACACTGGATTGATTTGACATGATTTGACGACCAAACACAACGGAGGGGGGGCGGAAGCTACCGGAAGGCCAATAACACACAGGAGGTTGATTATATTACTACACTAGTTTGTGTTTGCGTGTGTGCGAGCGTGTGCGGCGTGCATGTCATGCATAAATTAACAAAGCTATACCTTTCTGTCTTGGCGCTCCCAGAGAAATAGTAATCTAATTTCATATGTTGACTGATAACACTTTGAATTCACAATATGTTTTTTTTTTCTCCCCCTATAATCATTGGCTTTTGATGTTACTACAGAAACTCTTCGACAGACTAGAAGAACAATCGCAGATATAAAGATATCATACTCGTCCCTTCTCCCCAGTATTTGTGGAAGTAATCCAAAGCATTACAATATATATTATTTTGTCAAAATTGTTAATATATTTTATAATGAAACATGGGACGGGCAATATCATTCCTAATTACAGTTGTAGAGGGGTGACACAAAATATACTAGGTAATTGCAGGGGCAAGGGTGAGAAAATACCTGCTTAATTAACTGATGCCTTACATCTCAGTTCGAACCCTAGAAAACTGACTGGAGTGCTTAATATCTAGATATATTTTATGTACACATGCGATTGGATTTTCCATGCCTAGAACCCCCCAATGCACCAGCCAGACGTCTCCCATGAGAAATATCCACTTTACATACAGTACAGTATGAAACAAATACATGAAATGACTCATGCAACTCTCCTTTTTGCGATTCTATCCATGAACCATGACCGGATTATCATTGCTGAAAATATATCCATACTGTCCCCACTATATGTTCTCCATGTTCTAAACTGGCCTTTGCCTTGTTTTCAGCTTTGGTTCGTATGCATATCCATAAGAACAGAGTAACATGATTCCTGCACCCACGTTGACTAAACAGCAGTTAAAAAGTGTGGAGCGCTAACGCAGGGCCTAGCAGACATCTGTCTCTCGCCGCGGCTCCTTCAGGAGACACCCTCTGGAGTCACCGCAACATTTACCTCGTTCTAACCGAGGAGATTGACATTGTTTCCCTTCCCATTGTGGCACTCGTTTGACTTTAAAGCCGTAAAGAGTTTCAAATCAGCCAGCGTCGTTTTTGCCGGGTTGGGAAGGAGCCTACCAAACTGTATTGTGCTTCAGAGTCTCTACTTTCATATGTATAAAGCCACTCTGCCAACATGGATGACAGAAAATCATGTTGTCCGCTTCTTTTAGTGCGATCATGTTTTGTTCCATCTGCTTCTCACATGGCTACCATGAAACACGAAAGGTCTATCTCACCTTTTGACCCTTCTATGATTATGCATTATTCACATCTTGGACTTGACGCAACAGCAAGTGAGGAAGTAAGTTTGGGCATTTGCATACGCGGTAGTGTTGAGCCAACAGCGTCCAAACGCGACACCTTTGATCCATTATTGATGAGGCACAAGCTGCACGACAAGCCCTGCCTTTGTTCCCCGTGACGGTCCTGTTACATCACAGGAAAAGCCCCGCAGTCCTGTGACAGAGCTTGCTGGCTGAACTGCCCCGGCACAGGACAGATGCTCCCGCTAGACCTGTTGATTCAAATCAAACGATCCTTACCTCATCCTCGTCAGCTACTCTTTAAAGCGTTGGACAGTATTTACTGAATGGACTCTGAGATCAGTAGGTCGTTAGTCCGACGCATACATTTTGAGTTCAATTATTAAAATGATGACAGGTTCTGGGTGTATTCAGAAGGTAGTGAAAGGACAAACTATCTTTTATCAGGGAATTAAAATTCACTATAAAGAGGTAGAGACCTCTAAGAAAAGGTCAACGTATTTGCGTGTGTGTCTGTGTGTGTCTGTGTGTGCACGCGTGTGTGCTTGAGCTGCTGTATTTATCAGTATTGCCTGAAGGGGTGCCCTAGAGCCTTATCAGAGCTGATGCGCAAGTTTCCCATAAATTATATAAAAGGGTCATATTCACTGTCCATGTTGATTGTGTAAGTGTGACTATCGAGCATTTACGTCATGCAGTAATGCAATTTTTTGTTGGAAGGCATAAAAAACGACAATAATTCAGATCTGATTATTTAAAATATTCCAAAGTGACGGTGTTTCATGTTTTCTGTTGCTTGAAATATGAAAATGTTTTACAGAGAAGCTCGTTCGAGCCTCACATCTCCTTTTTCTCCAGAACTTCACAGCATTAGGGAGGGCCATCGTTTTCTCTCTGCATTTCAGGCTTTCACTCAAAGTTCCCTTTGTCTCTAGATTACTTCATGTGAGAGGGGGAAAAAAAGAACCTCTCTCCACTAATGATTTTTCCTCTTTTTTGAAAAGCTGGAAAGTAATTCCCTACTAGCTAAATTCTCAGGAACAGGCACAGTTATTTCATTGTTTCAGGGATCTTTTTCTGAGACGGCCAATAAAGAGGAGATGCCAACCCCCCAAAAAATGTCTGTCCCTAGTCAAGGTGTGCCAAGCGCTGTTTCCTAAGGCTGGCTGCTAGCCGTGCCCGACAGGTGTTGTGTGTTAACGTGTGGCAGTGGAAAGACCGTACAAACACACTTGTATTGTGATGTTTGAACTAGTGCCGGGCTAAACCAACAATGATAAAATGTCATGAAATGCTGCCGCTGTATCAAAAACCCGACGTGGTCCACTAATGTTTGACATGAACTTATGATATTTCAGAACAGGAACAGCAAGCTGTTTATACGACTGCATGGTAAATTATACAGGAAATCAACATTCTCTGACCTCAACCAAATGTATTTCAATAAGTGGCAAGATGTCTATCTTGAGGAAACATGCAAGCAAACAAACAAACAAACTGACAGACAGACAGACAGACTCACACACATACGCAAACAAACATGTACAACTTGATTTAGTATTACCAAAATACTGTATGTGATTGGGTTGAAGTAAAAAGTGTAGCTACAGAACAGAAAAGGTCTCTATAACATGAGGGAGTGAAGCCCACAATGGCCACCCTACACCTTCCATAGTTGCTCTTGGCACACTACAGGGGGTAAGGAAAACCAAGCATAAATTATTCATAGTGAAAACAGAGTCTGGAAAGAACACAGGTTTAACAAGGATGCCCTTGTACAAAGGGTTGTTCGGCCTCGGCCTTCAGCCACTTGAACTCTGCCTCTGACAGATCTGCCATCATCCTGTGTGTTCCTGTCCTCCCACCACAGAGGGATGGAACAAGTCTCTGACCAGGTGCTGGGCCTCGCAGATTCTGGATAGGTGCTGGGCCTCGCAGTCTCTGACCAGGTGCTGGGCCTCACAGACTCTGGCTAGGTACTGGGCCTCGCAGACTGGCTAGGTGCTGGGCCTCACAGACTCTGACCAGGTACTGGGCCTCGCAGACTCTGGCTAGGTGCTGGGCCTCACAGACTGGCGGGGTGGAGGCCCAGCCTGGCTGCAGTGGAGCTAAGCAGGTGTGTGAGTGGAGGGACTTAAGCATGGCATGAAAGCAAGAGATATCATGGGGGAAAACCCCCCAGCAGTCCCTCTTTACAAATTCCCAAGTCCCTCTTCAGAAGCAGTGAAACCAACCAGTTGATTTGAACAATAACAGATCACTCTGCAGCCTCTGATAGCATCTGGCCGTAAAGGAAATCCACCGGAAGTGAAGATGCACCTAGATATTACTGTAGCTGAGACTAAGCCCTGACACTGCTGGGGCAGGGGCCCAGGGATCCAGGCCCCTGAAGCAGGCTGCAGAACAGTGGGTCTCACAGAGGAGTGTGCCGGCAGACCGGCACAGCGGTGGCAGCGGCGGCGGCGGCAGCAGCGGCGGCAGAGTCAAAAAGCTCTTTGTGCCTCCAGGATCTTCCCCGACTCATTCTTATTCAGACGTGATCAGAGGGGAGGCAGGCAACCGAGATTAGCTGCAGATCAAAAGAGCTGCCTCGCGCCAGCACTCATGTTTTGTAGATTTAGCGGGCCCCAGCGCGCGGCGCTCTATAGGGGCGTTGAAACGTCCTACTGTGCGCTGGCTTCAACACTGCTCAGGGGGGTACGCTGGAAAGACTTCTCATAATGGAGGCCGGACCGAGACTGAGAGATGGAAATTCTTAAACGAAATAATGAAGACAGTCGAAGCAAAAAAGGGTAGAAAAGAAAAGCTGGCCTGTCACTGCTAGCAATTACAGTAGAACAAAGATACTTGTCCTTTCCATGCCGTCGTGATCAAACTACTACCATATGTACTGTATGTCTTGGTTCAGTGATCATTTGTTTTAAACATGAAATGCACTTTTGTGTAATAACACAGCTCTGGTAACCTAAGAGCAAGGCATCTGGCACAGCAATACCCGGCATAACCGCCGAATCTACTGCAAAACCAGATGCCAGGAGCAATTAAAAACGATGAGGAAGAACGGTCACCTAGCATACCTTGTTCTGCCTATTGATTCAGTCTGGGAGGCTCAATTTGAGACCGAAAAGTGTGACGACTGCACCAGAGTGCGATGTTCTCAAACACCCGGAGTTTCTACTTGGTGACCCAAATCTGGATGTTTGAGCTGGCCTCACCCCAATCAGTTACCGCATCGAATTCTCCTTTCAATCGAAAGCGTCTCGTTACGTTTTCGAATACGATTTTGGACTTTGGTCCTATTTGAAGCCATGACGGGCGTGACCCTAATGCATCGACCTCACAGCTCGAAGCCCATTCGCGTCGTGTATTAGCAGACTCTCGAGTTGGAGTTTGTTTGGGAAGTGTAAGAAGTTCAGGATGGGAGATGTATAGAACATCCACGCAGGTGACGGGTACAGCAACAGGATGGCAAGGGCGGGCTGAGCGCATGTTCAAAGGCAGCGTGGCGTCTGCGTAAGGGCGCCTGCCGCCCTGCAGAGAGGGAAAACAATGCGCTTCCTCAAACTCTGCTTCCCATCAAAAGCGCTGGAATTTCAGGGGGATGGAAACAAAGTTCGGAGCGAGAGGGTTTGCGTAAACTGGGTCAAAGTGTATGAAGTCCTGTAGGCCGCTAAGGGTTAGGGTTGAGAGACAGAGAGAGAGAGAGAGAGAGAGAGAGAGAAAGAGAGAGAGAGAGGGAGAGAGAGACAGAGAAAAAGAGAGAGAGAGAGAAAGAGAAAGAGTGTCAGTCAGGATAGCACTGTGCCCAAGAGCAAGTTCACCATGCAAGTACGCTGCAGGATAATGGATTGACTGAGCGAGTGTAAATGTAGTCAGCAGTGGAACCTAGACAGAACCTAGACCAGAACAAATGTAGTGGAACGTAGACAGAACCACACCATGACTGGGTAATTTCCATTGTAGCAGGAACTTTGTCTCAAGCGCCACCCTAGCGCAATTAGAATTGCATTTAGTTGAACTGACGTGTAACTGTGACCGAGACAGTATTGAGACGTGCTTTCATAAACCCTGACACCACATTGTGAAAACATGCAGGTATCAGTGTACTGGCAGAGCGGTGCGATTCCTTTCCCTGTCTTGTCCCTGAAGCTCACCATCATCACTTTATTTGATTGAAGTGACTTTAAATGATTTAAGTTCAGAAAAAAAATCCAACAAAGCAGTCCATTACCCATACAAATCCAACTTGGGTTTTGTTCTAGTGTGCCATTCTTCCTGTCTGGTTTAGGCCGTCGGCCCTGCATTGAAAACACTGTCTTCTTTTCCTTTTTGTTAGGGAGTCCAGTTGGTTACAGAAAATCTCCCTATCGCGGGTTTAATATGACAAACTTCCCCTTTGTGTCCCAGTTAAGACTGTAACGTCTCATTTAAGCGTCCATCTACGTGATGCAGATTGGTATTGAAGTGCTTCGTGGCCAGTTAGGTAGCTGCCTCCAGGGCTGAGTCACTGCTAAAGCAAACAGAATGTTATAGCCGCACACTTTTCTCATTCACATCCTTTCGGATCATGCGAGAAGGTGTTCTCAGCAATTAACCTTCCGAGAGTCAATAACCCAAACTGACTGCGAGGAATTGCACCGGGGAAAAGAAGTCGACGCGATATAAAGTTCCACTTCAGAGACGCGGCCCGTTCGCCGCGCCTCGGAGAAATCAAAAGTGGACGTGCAGAACTCAAACATGTGTAGGTGCAGAAGCGTCGGCCGAGCGTTCCTTAGCGTGGAGGTGATTAGCAACAGCTGTGCAGGGCTGCCCTGCCATAGCTCAACCCTTAAGCTTTTCCAACTACTCCACTCTCTTTCTGTCACGCAGTCTAAGAACCCAGGCTAACGCACCAAAGAGGTTGGCTATTCACTCTAATCGACCCATATGGATGCAATTTTCAGATACATCATTCGAATTTATGGTCGGGAGATGGCACAGTTATTGATTCATTCTCTCGGTAAAGACAGCTGGGCGTGTGAAAGCATTTACAGTCAACACAGCGATCCAGGAATACAAGCAAGCGGGGTAGTTGTTTGACAGATTAATGCCTCGGTTTGAAGTATGCCTCTACCCACTGTGCTGGGTGACTACAACCCTGACAAAAGCCTGAACCGGAATCTTCCGTAAGCAGAGCTGAACAGCCCAGAGCAGAGGGGGGAACAGAAGGGGTAGGGAAGCGTTGGCAGGGACCACTCACCCGTGTTGTCGCTCTGCTGTCCCAGGACGTTCCACCCTGCAGCACCAGCTGAGGGGCAGCTCAATCACAGGTAGAAAAGAAAGCAAAAAAAACACAAAAACAAAGAAAGAAACGGAGAAAGAAAAAAAAAACGGACACAAAACCAAAAGTGGAGTTGAATCGATAAACAATCGATAAACAATGCCCTGCATGGATGAAAGCCAGACCAGCTGGCTTCAGCGTCGAAACCCTTGTATTGGGTGGTGCGTTTGCCCCCCGATCTCTCTCGACACTGAACCCGGGGTTTGGTCTAGCCCACCACCATCCACCCTCACCCCCCCCTCCTCCCCCCACTCCACCTCCACCCCCTCGGACCCCCATCGTCCTGGCCCACCTGTCCCCGTCACTCCTGGATAAATTTAGCCCGCCGAGGGATCGGTGACACCACCAGACCTTTGTCAGCGGTGGCATATGTGGCCTGGATTAATGCCCCCTAAAGAATGCTGCTGACCACTGGGGCAAAAAAAGAAATGCCCTCCCTTTCATTCACCTGTCCATCGCTTGAAGCAGTCCCATTCTCTAGGCCCGCTCAACTGTGCTGTTGTTGGCACTACCAACCCAATTGTAAGATAGAGAAGATAATTCTAGTTTATCAAATCTTTTATGGAGGACCAAAATACGCCTGTAAATTAAAGTAAAAGTCCTTGACTCTGAATCGAAATGATTCTTAATGTTGTCCCATATGTACAACATGGCATGAACTGAACTATTGTCATTTGGTGGAAAAGATAAATAGGCATTGAGCAAGCTTAATTGGCCAATTTAGCATTTTGTACAAAAGCATATATTATTTTCACATTTCTGATGAAGATTGCAGATAAAATTTAATAGTGCTGAAGATTTATAATTTAGCCTCTATTGTTGACGTCTCCACTACAAGGCATTTTCCCTCTAAAAGATCTGAACGATACATTTCCCCTCAGCGCTCTAAATAGGCCTCGGCATTGACTAAACCTTCTACCCACGGTAGCTCCGCACACATTAGCAGGATTCTAAGTGGCTGCTGCCGCATTGAAACTATATTTTTACCCGGGTGTTTTCCAGTCACACAGTATTACTCTGCCAAATGCAACACAGGATAATGAAATTGAACATTATACCAAGTAAGTACAGTTTCAAACAGGCCCTTAAACCGACACTCTAATGTGCAGATGGATGGGAGAAATATGAGTCAAATATAGATTTGATTCACTTTTGTTTTGGTCCAAAAAGAAGGCTGTTTCACCATAGATTGATCGGCACCGAGGCGGCCCCTGATGTTTACAGAAACGTGCGTCTTTTGATGTGACCGTGTTTGTATTGATCCTGTTGTATTACTTACATGATTCTGGGCACTGCCAATCGACTAATGTGTTTTTCTACAAGTACCGGGATGTCTTTGTCGCCAGGGCTTGCTTTACAAAAAGGTATGACTAGAGTAAGAACCCCCCCTTCTCTCTCCATCCCCCCGCAGCAACAGCTGAGAGTGTGTGTTAGCACAGTGACTGAACTGGAGCGGGCCAGGAGGCGGAGACCCGGTGCTTGCTTGCCTCCCTTCCTCTCTCCCCTCAGGCCAGCCTGCTCCAGAGAAGGGCCAGGGCGGAGCTCTGGAGCCTGGCTGTCTGTCCTGCAGCCTGGGGCTGAGCGCTGGGGGTGGCAGGGGGCCAGGGTGGTTCTCCATGGTTGTCCACTCCACACCTGATGGTGGAGGATGCTGGCCTAGCCAGGAAGCAGGCTGGGCTGGTACTGGAAGGAAAGACCTCTCTCCCTCCCCAGTAGCCAAAGCAGTCTCAGAGTCCATGACATAGCAGTTTTTTTTCCGTCTTTTCTCCACTAAATGTCCATCCATGTCGTGTTATTCTGCACTATTGTGTGCGAGGGTGCGGCTGGGTGTTGTCGCCACGGCTCCCGGCACGGTAGGTTCGGCCAGCGGTGGAGCACAAAGCGTTCTGTCGGCGCGAGGTGACGGGAGAGCAACAGGAAGCCCGCCATGGCGTTCGTCCTGAAAACTCCTCTCAAAGTGTTTTCTTTGCCCTCTCTCTCTCCCGCTCTCTCGCTCTCTTTTCTGTTGCTTTATCGTTAAATCATCAACAGCAAATTAAAGTAATTATTGTAATGAACCCACTGACAGATTTACACGGGGCCTGGGGAATTTCTGTGTGTTTTTCTAATGTCTCGCCTGGTGCTGGCCTGGTTAAGTACTGCTGATGGAGTGACAACTGATTGGTTCTTATTCTCCTTTGTCTTGTCTGTCTGTGTTTATATGCCTGTCTGTGCTTTAGGTGACCATGTACGTTGGTTAATGTGTCCAAATGTCTGTGTACCTCTCCTGGGGTGTGTGTCTGTGTTTTTGCGTGTGTGTGTGTGTATGTACAGTATGGGAGTCAGTCTGACACAGGGGAATGTTTTCTCCATGAGTGTGTGTGTGTGAGTGTGTGAGTGCAGTGTGGGGTGAGCTGACTTCAGCGTGTCTGCCCAGCCCTCCGCTGCACACAAGGTCGCTCTGTGTGTGTTCAGCCCTGGAGACAGAGGGGAGGCCGTGGTGCACAATCACCACTAAGCACATACCTCAGCCCCACAGGCCCCAGCAGTCCAGTGCAGCCCAGGCCAGGCTAGGCCGGGCCGGGCCGGGCCAGGCTGCACCCCTGCCATGTCTACCGATCCCTTGCTAAACATGGCCTGACCAACCCCCTCCTCTGGGGCCACCTTTCTGATGAGCTCTGTTGGTTTTATAAGAGGGCCCCTGTGACATGATCTGATAAAACACAGCGAGAGAGAGAGAGTGAGTGAGAGAGAGCAAGAGAGTGAGAGAAAGAGACAGCCAGAGAGTGAGAGAGCAAGAGAGAGAGAGAGAGAGAGAGAGAGAGAGAGATGAAGGGGGAGTGTGTGTGTGTTTGGGGGGGGAGTGCCCACACCTTGGTCCAAGAACAATATTGTGACTGAAATGTTAGACCTTCCATCTGGCTCTTTTGAAGGATGGATTATGACTGGTGCCATGGCTAAGTCTTTATCCCTCTATGTTCTTACGGCATGGCAGCTCTCCACTCTGCTAAAGGGGCTTGGCGGACAGTTGGGGAGCAAAAGAAAAATGGTCTTGAACGAGAACGACGGTTCTTTTCCCCGTTGACTACGACATTTGTTATAAGATGAAATTCAACGAAAATGCGTTCCCGTTTCTTTCACGTGGGATTGTGGTCAACATGTTTTGATAATATACAGTACGGCGAAGGGAAAAGGAAAGACGTATCACATTTGTCTCTCTGTTGTTTTCCCCCTGAAGGTGGAAAACAGGAAACCTTTTCAGGTGACCATGGTTACAAAGTGAGGCACTTACCTTAGCTATCAGTACCCCCCTCCATCTTCCCCAGGGACCTCTCTCTCTCTCTTTCCCTCTTTCGATCACTCTGCTCCCCTCCTCTAAAGGGGCTAAGTACACCCCGACTGTCCAAGAGGCACTCTGTCTAAGGGCCAATGACAGATAAGGACCGGCTGTGTCTCTCCACAGTAAAATACAGGAAGTGAATGCACCTGCATTCCTTCCACAGATGAACACTAAGGACTAACTCACCTTGCACACAACGTGCTCCCAGAAATTTACAGGTGGCCTTGCTGTGTTAGTGCACCGCCAGATAAGTGTGGCCACGGTAAGTTAAAGGGAATACATGAGTATGCTCCAGCTCAGTGTCCAGTGCCGCCCCCGTAGACCCTTTTCAATGTTCCCCCTTCTTGGCGTGGTATGAGTCAAGCTCGAGGCCTCGGGCTCTGGTTGTAAAGGGATGTCCAAGTCAATAGCAGTCTGCCCCGTATCTGGGCTTCCAGAGCCAACGTGAAATTTACAGGAGCTGGAGAGCGGCGAAATTGGCCGACTCCACGATAAGCCAGTACATCATTAGGCTTTCAAGAGTAATGAGAACAAACTGGCAACATCAAACCGGACGACTTGATTCGCGTTCGCGCTCCCAGTTTTAATCGTCGGCGTCAGATACCAAGCGACGGAATCGAATCTGAACTCTTTCTGCCTCTCGTTGCAGTGCGCGTCTCTACGAACCTGTAGACTCCTGATTAAACCCCCCTTGACAGATTATTTGGTTTGAGTGCCAACAGTAACCGATTCGCTGATGAACTTCTGATGCCAATTGAACGCTGCGGCACATTCAATAATGTCGCATTAGATGAGTGGGTGATTCTGACTTGTCTTTGAAACGGTGCCAACCAAGAAATTGGCTGTTGGTGTAATTTTCGAAGGACGGTTATTTATAACATCTGTGGGGATGAAGTTATTCAGGAGCTTGTTGAATGAGAATATGACACATCGTGATGGGCTATAGATTCCTGTATTAGCATGAAATGGAACAAAGCGAGTGCTACTGCAGTGGGATTTGTATCAGAGCTTATTGTCGTAGAACGAAGCCGTTCAATACTGAGGCAGAAATGGTAGCATCAGTAAACATATGTATGGATTCGACTGCATTCACATTCAAACGTATTTACTTATTTTCATTCAAATGGGTATGGATATGAATGAAACGGGGCCCGTGATGTAACGTTTCGTAATACCTGAACCATCCGCTGTGGTTATTTGTCAGGTCGTGATCTCTTGTCACAAGCGCTCACTTTCATTTGAAAGTATTTACTTGAGATGGCGTCGACAGAGCCTGACCACACAAAGTTCTCCAACAGCATACGGCATATGGAAAAGCACATTTTCCTCAATGAACCTGCACATGTTTCATTCCCAAGTGTACTTACTGTACATAGTCTACTTGTGAATTTGGTGTGATTTAAATGTACCACATCAACTTCGTTTTGTTTCCTGTGTCGTAGAGGAGCCAAGCCAAACCCAGGGTGATGGATGGCTGTCTGTCGTTATTCAGCTTCACGGGTTATTGACATCCTCCGTGGAAGAATCACTCTCCTCTCTTCGCCTCTCCTCAATAAATCGCTTTCTGGAAAACGTTGCTTTCTTGCCCAGCTCCCCTGTGAAGAACCTCTACAATCCTATGTTTTTACTTCAAACGTCCAGTGAATTTATCCAAATAAAGCTGCATTCGACGGACGAAACCAGGTTTGTTGGAGTGAACCTGAGTTAGGCTTGGGTTTGTCTTTGGGTTGTGTGAGACTCGACCCGCGTGCTGAGTCAGCCCTGGGACAGTATCTCACCGAGCAGGCTGGGATGACAAAAGGAGAATGACCCAGCTTTGTTAAATGTGAGGGTTGAGAATGGAGAATGAGGGAACCGCAATGTAGAACAGCCAGAGGGAAGAGAGAGGCAGAGAGAGAGAGGGAGAGAGTGAGAGAGAGAGAGAGAGAGAGAGAGGGAGAGACAGAGAGAGAGAGAGAAAGAGAGAGAGAGAGAGAGAGAGAGGGAGAAAGGGAGAGAGAGAGAGGACAGGCCTGGGAAAACAAAGTCCTCGACCAGAACTTTAGGGTGTTGGCCCATCTGTCAACTTTATTTAACGTGATAGAACACAACAGAACACGGGACCACATAGATAGTCAACTTTTGTATATGTCAGGGGAAAAAAAAAAAAACGATATGTCAGTCGTTTCTTCAAGCCGAAGACTTGACTGCCACGTATGCAATGAAGAGGGGAGGGGGCGATGGGAATTTCATACAAATTCGGAGAAAACTAGGACATTCTTTGTCAGAAGATGCGAAGTGAGCATTTTCTTTTCCAGAGGACATGGAGTGCAGGTGTTGAAAAACGTACTCGCGATAAAACTTGAAGCGTAATTCACTGTGAATGCCCTTAATATTAACTAACTAGAAAACACAGCACAAGCCCCATCCACGAGACATGCAGCGACTGTGTCATATTTCCCTTCCTATTTAAAACAGAGGGTTCTGTCTTAGACCACAGTGACATGTTTCTTAAATTAGGATCTTCATTAAGAGGTGTCTTTGTGTCCTCCATTAGTTCCTGTCATGGTGGCGATGGCATCATCTGGCTGATTTAAATCCTCTCTAGTTTGTCTTGGCCTGACATAAGTCACTGCCGGGCCCAGAAATGCCCTGGAGCCACGTCAAAACCTCAGCCGAGTACATTCAAATGTACAGTAGCAGCACCAACACACTCACACACCAACACAAACACAGTTACACTCTTTCATATTCACAAAAACACTCACACACCCCCTTGCGTTTGCTCACAAAACACAAGCACACACTCATTTGGTTGCCTGCTAGTGTGTGCAAACACGCACGCTCACGCACACCCTTGCATATGCACACAAACACACACACACACACACAAACACACACCGACACACATCATTGAATCCAATGCTGTCCCGGAGCACTGTCAGGAGCAGTAATCATTTCAAAGTGTTCCCTCCAATGCCTCTGCCACGCGCCCCGCGATCTTAACAGCACAGAACAGTTATTTAAATGTCTCCCATTCAGCCTTTTGCCATCTTCAATTACACCTTTTCACCCCGGCGTTTGTGTAATTTTCTAATCTGGCTGAGGCGAGTGTGCGGCACACAGCGACTGTCTGAAAGAGTGGCAGAGCGCTGGCAGAGCGCTGGCGAAGCGCGACAAATAGAGCCAGGATGCCTCTCAGGCGTCGCACGGATCCTTCCACCGTGCGTGGCGTCGGCGCTGGTAGGTTGTTACGGCGCGCAGGGAAGACGTCCTCTTTAATAACGTCGCCACAAGTCCATGTCGTATTGCGCAACATGATCATCGGGGCCAAACGATCTACTTTTTGACCCGATATTGATCGTAAAGGAAACATCCGCTTGGCAGTAGTAGTATTTGTGCCCTGTTATTGTGGAGGGGACTTTGAGAAAGCTAGTACCCCTATACGTGGCTCTATCCGTAGAGCGCACTGCGGTTCGACTCATGTTGAGAGAAAATACACTTGAGAGCGTTGGTCAGTGGCGACAATGACTCTGGAAGCAGTTGACTCCTTAAGAGCTTCGACACTCCCGTCGATTTTTCCGCCATTTCTAAAAAAAGGATCCTCTACTTAGTATTGGAGGAGAGAGGCTGGCCAATGAAAGCTCTCAGAGGAGGCATCTTGGAGGGGTTCTGGTGAAGCACCTCCAAGCAGATGGATCTGGCCGACCATTATGGCTCAGCAAGGGCGATGTGTCGGGTTAAAGTGCCAGCCACTCACAGCACAAAAAGTGTGTGTTTGAGACAGAGAGAGAAAGAGAGAGAGAGAGAGAGAGAGAGAGAAAGAGAGAGAGAAAGAAAGGCCACAGCTTTTATAGTGCCGTTGAAAAGATTGTTAGTTCGAAGAAGCCACACTTTCCTTTCCACCAGAGTTGTACAACCTCCATGGCTGAAAAGGTTCTTTGCGTTTTGGGAAAGAAAACGTCGAGGGTACAGACGTGCTTATCGTGGCGGCTGTCAAAGCGCTTGCATTGCCATGGGACTGCTAATAAACTGGGTTTAAGTACACACAAGGCAGTTGTTAAATGGGACATCCCAGTGTGATAGTTTGGTGTGGATGGTTGGAAGAGCATGTCTAGAGGGAAGTGTTTCTCTCGGAAGGGAACCGTGAGATTGGGGTATCAGGGACTCTGCACCAGAGATCGTCTCACAGTTGGCACAAACAGGCACATACCCGCAAACCAACTCATTCCCAAACCTAGCCACAGACATACTCTGGCACACACACATGGACACACAGACACAGACACACATGTGCACACACACACACCTTCTGTGTATATACACGCACACCAACAGACAGACAGACACCCACCAACAGTGTGATTAGTGAATACAGCTCGTTATGAACAAATGCAATGCTTCATTTCAGCTGGCAAATCAAACAAGTTTGGACTGTAACTTGCGGCCTCATTAGACATCTAAGGGAACGGTTAAAATGAAACATGTGCCTCCAGTTTGGTCTCAAAGACCTGTTCCAAGACATCAGCTCTGAAAATGACCCACCACTAGAGTTTACACATGAGGAGATCCAGCAATGTCTGACAGTAGGATTTTTCTTCCGGAATATTCTCCACCGACATGAAGTCGCCCTACTTTTGTGTATACTTTCCCCTCACGCATTTTGACTTCTTCAAAGTGGAAAGCAAACGGCAGTCTGTCAAGGGGAAGACCCAGTGCTTTTTCTTCCGCGCACTTCGGAAACGCATCCGAAAAGAAATGTCCGACTTTACGTTGCGTGAAGATGCGTGCGGAGGACGTTCGCTCGCGTCCCCCTCGTCTTCCTCCTCGTTTCGCTTTGTCTTCAGCGACTTTCATTGCATTCCAGGGAGCAGGTCTGGCTTGCAGTTTACAACACAGATGTGACAGTGTAATCATGGAAACCCGGCGTTTCTCTGTCGGAAACCTAGTCTGCTTTTCTACACCATCTGCTCTGAGTACTCCAAAGTACAGTGTTATATTTAGTGTCATCCTCTTCCGAGAACTTTGATGTTGTCAGGGGCTATAGGTTGTGGAAGAACTATTTTTCCTGAGGTCTGTATTTCGCTTGTAAACCAGAGTAAACAAAGTATTTTCCCTGGATTGGGCCGGATAAGGAGAATGCCCAAAGACAGCCCACCTTGAGTTCAGAGAAGACAAGCTATGCACCTAAGGCAGAATCAATTTAACTCCCTCAAAAGATGCACGTATGCCGAATGCTCCAAACCTGTTGTGAACTAACGTTGTGAAGAGCAGATTGTTCTCCTTGTGTGTATATCCTGTTCAATTGTGTATTGACATAGGCACATGCTCCTTACAGTAACTAAAAGAGACGTACCCAATGTAATTTCAGAATGCCTACTGACATACAGAGAAAAAAAGTACTACTGTCTACTGGGATCCCGGTTTAGCAGTAGATTTGTGTCGACGCAAATTCTTCTGTTTGAGGAAAATTGTGTCTGCCTTGGATTTCCTGGCTGCACGCCTGACAGACACACAAACAGAAATGCAACACCTCTATATCAGATTCCACACTATGGCTGGAGGAGAGAGGGAGAGACAGAGCGAGGGAGGGAAAGAGAGCAAGCGAGAGCGAGCGAGGCAGAAAGGGGACAAAAGAGAGGGGCCGAGCGAGAGAGAGAGAGAGGGAGGGAGAGCGACATAGACTCAGCAGAGGGTGGATATTGGGCATGTTTGAGAGGTTGACATGACATGGCTGGTAACTTGATCCTGTCTACTCTGTGTTCAGCTGGCCCGTGTTCTGAAGGCCCGGATCCAAACAAAGCAAGTCAGCTCTCCACCTAATAACACAACCATCGCATGGACTGCGCAGAGCTGCGGTACGTCAACTAGATTTCCAACCTGACGAATAGGATCTGGCGATGTTGTCTTCCATTTTCTAGTCATAACTGGTTTTCCCCCGGCAGGAATCCGGATTTGGGAAATGGACAGCAATCCTTCAATGTAATCTTTATGTCGAAAGACAGCTGTAGTAAATCTTAATTGAAAGTAGATATCAAATGTTCCGTGAATGGTGTTTAAACAGGCATACCGTCATGTGAAGTAATCCATCGGAGCTGTTTTAGGTGTTGAGCTGTGGCAGAACGTCGGTCATGCTTCTCCCATAATGCAAGCTGACACTAAAGCGGCAAAAACAATGTTTTACATTGACAGTGCAAATCCTAAATTGTTCGCCGCCGTGCGCGTTACTTTTTTTTGGGAGGGGGGGGGCTAGATGGTCTTAGCTGCTCACCTGGTCACGTGACGGCAGTTTCTTTACCCGGTTTTCAAGACGGAGCATCGAGACCTGAAGTGACTGCCTCGCTTCTTCCCCGTAACCGCGGGCTCCCAAAATAAAGGCCTAAACATGACGGAGCGAGACAATGGAAGCCTTCGAATGAACAAACTGGTATAAACACACTAAGACAAAGACAAAGAGTTAGAGAGAGTTAGAGAGACAGAGAGAGAGGGAGAGAGAGAGAGTTAGAGAGAGACAGAGAGAGAGAGAGAGAGAGAGAGAGAGAGCGGGAGCGTGCGTGAGAGGGAGAAAGATGAAATCCTGAGCCAGTAATTGTCTCTTCCTGAACTGCACAGTGAGAGCATGGGTTGGACCCTCACTGTTGCTGATAAGCCAGTGTGCAGTTATTTAGGAAAGTGCAACCCAACCGAGAGACTTTATTGATTCAAATTAATTAATCCACTTACTTAGGGTGTGTGGGGGGGACGACGACTCTGGAGCGACTTAAATAGTCCACACAAATTAAACTGTAAATTTGTTGCCTTTAATGATATTCCCAAGTAATTGAATAGCAGGAATATTTCAAAACATGTGGCATTAACATGCAAAAACCATGTGTATTAGCAATGGATAACCCAAATAATATTTGGCATTAATTAATTTTTGATACGGTTCAAGCCTATTTAGTGTGCTTGTAATTACGGGCTCTATGGAAGGGGGGAAACAAGCAGGCTGACACATGGGGCCTACTGATAAATCCACCATACTTTTCCCAATATAAATTATTCCATATAATACGAATATAAAACAAGCACTCGAGAAAAAAGTGTCCCCTTACGCAATATGTAGAACGTTTTCCATTTACGTAATCGACCTTTTCTCACTTTCCTTGTTGTCCTGTGCTCACGCACGCCCTCACCGTTTCAGTCAGAGGACAGCGGCAGATCAACCTGAAGGTGTCGGCGTTCTTCTCGTTCCGACAGGAGCGTTCGAGGTGTCCCATCTCGCTCCCGTTCCTCCATTCTCTCTGCTAAACGGCAGCCGACAGCCATGCCGCCATAATCCCTGGCGGGCTAAAAGGAGCTTAGACGACTTTCTACCTGCAATGATGATTTTCCGGGCTCCCATCGCCGCTGTCGCGATCCATGCCAGACAAGCGAGGGAAGAGGAACAGAAAGGCAGACAGGTGACGAGCAAAAATAACGTCAAAGAAGAATATCTGTAAAACATAATGAACCCTTCCTAAATGACTCGGTGGAGTTTCGGGGGCTAATATATTCGGCGTTGTCGCTCGCACGTCGTTGGCGGTGACATGTGTCTGCGTGTGTCTACGACACCTTTGCATTTGGGATATGTGAGAGTTGCCTCAACCCGATGGCGTACGGTGCGAGCCCATACACATGTTGACGTCTGGCGAACGCACACGGCGGCGAGACGTACGCACGCACCCACGTACTGCACTCAGAACGCCAACAGGCGTCGGGAACTTTTATGGGGCAATGTTATGACAGTGTTGCAGAATTAAGCTGTGTGACCTCTGGGACAAAGAGTAGAAAACTTGATGGCTTGTGGCAAAGTAGGCATCTAGGGACACACGCAGGACACACACACACGCTTGCGCACATACACACGCGTGTCGTTCTAAGTGGAAAGCAAAAGAGGCGAAAAACGCTGTTAGTACGCCACAATCAACTCTGTCGATCTTTCCCCGCAGTGGAATTAGCGAGATGGCCCCTCCTATGCCTTCTCCTCCGTGAGACGGGAAAGGGCTTTTCTGAGGGAAAGCTTCCTGAAGGTGTCTCGCTCGCTCGGTGAAACGTTGTAATTACCGCTGGGCCTCTCCTCCCTCTCTGTTTGTGGGGGCTGAGCTGCATTCGCCCGCACTCCGGGGTTCTCCCTCAGTTCAGCTCGCTCAGTTCAGCGTGCTCAGGCCCCTCTAATTAGGGCCTCCGCCACGTCTCCGCTCTCCTGTCTTGGAGCGCAGCTGGGGACGACCCCCCCCGCCCCCCTCCCCCCCTCCCCCCAAATCAAGTAAGCTTGCGCGACGCTCTCCGGCGCTCCGCGAGCAACAACAGGCAGAGCCATCGCCGAGACGCGGGCGTTCATCCTCCTCCTTCTTCTTCCTCGTCCCCCCCCCCACCCCCCTCTCTCCCCCCCCCATTTGCCTTTCTTCCTGCCTTTGTTTTCTCGTTCTGCTCTCTCTCTCTCCCTCTCTCGCCGAGACAAGACGGGGCGTCTATAAAGAGCCCCACGTCGAAAGGATGTGAGGGAGCACAGAGCTGTGTATCTGCCAGTTCAGATGTTGCTGAGCGTCTGCGTGTGCGCGCGCGCATGTGTGTATGTGCGTGGCCGTGTGTGTCTGTGTCTGTCTGTGTGTGTCTGTGTGTGTCTATGTGTGTCTGTGTGCTCAACACGGCAGGGGATCGCCAGGGTTGAGAGAGACGGTGGAACACCCAGAGGCGCTAAGAGAGAACACAGATCGCCCCCCCCCCCCCCCCCTTCCCTCTCCACCCCCCCACCCTCCATCACAGACAGTTGTTCGCCCCCCAGGCTAGGATGAGGGGATGAGAGGGGGGCCTAGGAGAGGTGGAGAAGCTGCACTCATCACAGTTTCCTCCCTCTCTGGTGCTCCTCCTTTCAAGCGCTCGCGGTCTCATCCCCACGGCTGCGGTGCATTGTTGTCGCGGTGGAAGTCTCTAAACATTGTTTACTCCACAGGTGAATCTATAGGGTACTGCTGACTGATGCCACTTAGTTTGGGCAGATAATTGAGGATGTGTGTGTATGTGTGTGTGTGTGTGTGTGTGTGTGTAGATTCATGAGTTTCATCTGTGTTTTTACATTTGTATGTGTGTGTGCGCGCGCACGTGGGTATGTAGCTGTGTAAGTGTGTGCATTTGTGTTTATAGAGCTGAACAGTGAGCTAATGAGGCTGTGTTTGTCTAGAGGAAGAGGAGGAGGGGGGGGGGTGCAGAAATACAAACGAGAACGGCAGCCTTTGAGTCACAAACAATGAGGGATGAAACGAAGCGCAGCAAACACTCTGGGTCCTCCGGGATTAACACGCGCACACACACACACACACTCACAGGGACTCTGCCACGCCCACAAACAAACAAACAAACGGGCACATTTATAAGGTGATGCATGTGCACTCTGGACAATGCACTCCATCAACAGTGATATCGCATTTGCTAATAAGGAATCTGATATTAAAGAGAGCCCATGGTTTCCTCTGAAGAGAGCCTTGTTCTTCTCAGTTGGAGCATTGCAGAGAGAAAGTGTGAGAAGGGGGAGAGAGAGAAAGGGAGGGATTGAGGGAGGGAGTGTGAGGGATTAGGGAGAAACAGAGTGCTTGTTGCCTCACGTGGTAGCACAGGGGACAGAAAGGCCCGAGTTTGTTCCATAAATCGTCGTGGCCCCGCACCTGGAGGACCGAGGCAGGCTGACCACAACCACACACTGGTCCCCTCACTCTCACTTCTGCTCTCTCTCTCTGCACATCTCTCTTTTCCTTTCCACCTCCCCCTTTCCTGCTGAGAACACACACCTGCAGCCAGTTCTAACCACACGCCACGCTTCAATAATCCACTGACTTTCTTTGATTTGAGGCCCTGGGTCTGGTCAGAACCCTGACAAGCCTGACCCCTCTCTCCCCTCTCTCCCTTCCCTCCCTTCCCTCCCTCTCCACCTCCACCAGGCAGGCAAACAAGCAGGTCTGGTCCCTGTCTTGATGCTTCACGTCATCGCTGAAGAAAAGCCAAGGTGCAGTGACATATTGTTCAACCCAGTCATACAGTCAGTCTCAAAACGTACGTAGGACTTCCTGCATTTCCATTTATTTGGTTCAGCAGTTGCTACACGTGCACGGAAATGTCAAGAAAGTCTAACTAGTCAGGTGGTTGACGAAGATCTTGTTCAGACTTCAGAAGGGAGAGAGTCAACATCATGCAAGCACAAGCATAAACGCGAATAGAAGTTCACTTTAACAGTAAATTTAGCGCGGCCTTATATAAGAACTGAGAGACAGTTATGTCATGGCAGGAGTATGGCCTGGCTAATCGTTGACAGTTTACGGTGCTGATCAGCGCATCATTCCTATTACAACACGCAGCTTGTTGACTATGTTCACCAGACTGGATCATCTAGCCAGGTCCAGTTTGGGTCTAGACACATTGCCGTCATTTCTCTCAATCTATACTGGGCAACAATAAATGGCTGAGGACCCCCCTCTTGCACTTTCGAATGGCCAGGCTATTTCCAGAGAAGGTCAGGGGATAATTATAAGATGGCGGATTTCCAGGGCTGTAGCTTGTGTTGATGGTTCGGGTCCCCCCCCCACCCGGGCCCTCCAGGTCTTTCGTCTGCATTTAGACTGGCCCGACTTGTCAGGTCTAGTTGCTTACTAGGAAACAGAGCGAACACCTCCGAACTGCACAGGCCCGGTGACTTCATTCGAAAAAATATCAGACGATACATCCAGAACGATCGAATAAATGACGACAAATGCGTTAGCCGGCCGATAACGCCAGTCGCAGAATCGGAAGGAATCCCTGACAAGGAATTCAAAAGAATTCACCAAAGAAGAAGAGTCAGCTGAATATGACTTGTTGTTTAGCTTTGGTTATTTCCCATTGGTTTGATCTTTTCATGTCAGAACCCAGCAAGGTGTGGAGATCACTGTGATGTTATAGCTTCACCGGTGGACCTCCTACTGTATCCACAGTGCACACTTAAAGTGAGTCTGCAGTGCTTGGTCTCCACTGTGGGGGAAAGTGTGTGTGTGTGTGTGTGTGTGTGTGTGTGTGTGTGTGTGTGTGTGTGTGTGGGGGGAGGGGGTTGTCATCGAGGCTGCACTCGCCCTTGTTTTGAACACTTCCAAAGGTCCTTTGGGGTCGGGGCAGACATGTGTTTCCCCTCGTTCACAGCTTTTTCAAAAACATTTTGAAGAGTTTGTGACGGGTTTACCTGCGTTCAAACCCATGTCCTCTCGCAAGCTGCCTCCTCTGGTTTCAGAGCACCTCTGCTGCCTCAGACTCCTGACTCTCCAGTCCGCCTATTTCACACTCTCGATTGCGAATACAAAACGGATTAACTCACTTATTTATTTTTTATTATTTTTTCTGCAGCGCAGTCATACAGGAAATGAACTAGTCGAGACATTTGCAATTTAAACTGGACCTGGGTCAATGGCACTTTGTGTCCAGCATAATAAGGCCAGCCCTTGTGTGATGCTGCATGAGTGGGTGAGAGAGAAAGATGGTGAGCTGGCCAATGAGGCTCTTTGTTCTGGTTGCTCACCATCAAGACTTCCCTTCCGGTGTCTCCATGGTGATGTGAAGGACTCTGGGTGTTGTGATATGCTGTCTCTGGGTAGCATAGTATCCAACTGACAGCGGAGGGCCGTGGGCTCTGAGGACGAGGTGGAGCCCAGAAGGCTGAGCAGAACACGGTGCTGAGCTGAGGATGGAAGGGAAGAGGGTTCATTGTTCCCTTGCTCCCAATCACAGAGGGGATTGTGATCACGGAGCTGGCTTTGGAAGTGCTCAGGCCTTCAGGCTCCGACGATGGGGGTTACAGAGGAGTCCGGCCCTGGTTCTCAACAGCCGGAGATGCGGGGATTTTGCTTTGGCCTTGTCCTCGAACACAAGCATGCGCTCCTGCAGGAGTATGTGACCCCCCCCCCCAACCTCCCCCCCCCCCTTCCAACAACACACACTCAAACACTCACACACACATACACACACACACACACACACAGGGACAGAAGAGAAGGAAAGAGAGAGTGGGTAACCAGAAGTGGAGTAGCAGGGATGTGGGAGGCGACGGGGGACAAGGGGAGGACGGGGGACGGGGGACAGGGGGGGGGGTTAGGGGGTGCCCATCCAAACTCATTTTGAAAATCACAACTTCTTTTCTAAAGTCAGCATTTCAAATCGAAGCGTGTCCCCGCTCATTTAATGCATCATTTTGCAAAGTGATAAATTTGCGAATTAGACATACATCCTTTTTGCTCTTAAGATACAGGCCCTCATAAGAGAGGGAGCACTGTGGAGGATTTAAGAGGGTTTCGCCGTGTCAAACGTTAAACCCACAGGGATCTTCAGCACAATTAGACCGGGGTGAAGGGAAGGGAGGAAAAAAACCGCCGAAATCGGGATCTTAAGAGCAGCGGCGGTATTCGTCTGTACAGTAACGCGGTTATCTGTCGCGGGTGATCCTTTTAAACGCTTCGTTTGCCGGGATAAAAGCAGAGCGAGGGAAATAAACTTAGTTCTGCCTCCAATCTGTAAATCCTTGGTGGTCATGGAAGATGATCCCAATTTGCTTCTGAGCAGCACTGTCAGATCTCACAATAATAAATAATTTAAGACTTTAAGCGCCAATTATGTTCGATAAATGTAGAAGCCGAAAGACCGCCGCTCGCTGGCGTCTTCAGACTAAGCGTCGCTCCCTCCGAAATACACCAGTCATTCCTGATGTCATAGTCCACATCACATGCACAAAAGGTTAATAATAAACGTATGTTCTACCTTTACTTAGTGAATCCAAATATACACGGCTGAAGCGGCGTGTTGAATTACACATGTCTGTCACATCACAATCCATGGGTCCGCTGTGGATAGTGGGGCATTACGCAATCACCCACAACTTACTTTGATGACGCACTTTAGTTTTGTGACAATTATGGTGAGTAGCCTATTCACAGGATTGTGTAAACATGCAATTTCACGTCATGTCCATACAATTCTAAAGCAAAGCAACAGAAACCAACTGATAAACACAAGCAAGAAGCCTAGATAGACCTGCGCCATGCCAGTGGTTTTTTTTAACATTTGTATTATTACCCTGGTCTAGTTTGTTTACTCATGGACAATTCACTCTCTTCTTAGGCTCCTGTTTGTCTTGCCTATCTGCCAAGGATGTCTTAAATCACCTGTCCATGTTTCCTGTTCCGTAATACTGACTCCTCTCATTAAATCCCTGTCACATAATCCACCATCTATAATGCCCCCGTGTTGTGACAAGAGTCTACTTAATACGAAAAAGGTCTCTGACAATGTTCTCACAGACATCAGAAAACGTACGCTTCAATAAATAGAACACCATATGCATATCAGGGCTTCATGTTCCACCACGGTCTGCTCTTTACTTAGAAGAACATGTCAGACAAGTTGTGTCTGTTAAGGTCTGTCTGCAGCTGCAGGAAAGTCTGTATTCAACTGCCAGGGAGCCACACTGGGGAGGTCAGGGAGCCATACTGTGGAGGCCAGGGAGAGCCACACTGTGGAGGTCAGGGAGAGCCACACTGTGGAGGCCAGGGAGAGCCACACTGTGGAGGCCAGGGAGAGCCACACTGTGGAGGTCAGGGAGAGCCACACTGTGGAGGCCAGGGAGAGCCACACTGTGGAGGTCATGGAAGCACATGTGGAGGCCAGGGGAGAGGAGTCCTACTGAGTCACTGAGGAAGACATGTGAAGTGGGTTGAAAGGTAACATTTGCAATGCAGACCGTGACCGAGAGCGAAATGACCTTCTCATATAATTCCCTGTCACATTTTAGTATGAGTGTGATAATCCACCATCTATAATGCCCCCGTGTTGTGACAAGAGTCTACTTAATACGAAAAAGGTCTCTGACAATGTTCTCACAGACATCAGAAAACGTACGCTTCAATAAATAGAACACCATATGCATATCAGGGCTTCATGTTCCACCACGGTCTGCTCTTTACTTAGAAGAACATGTCAGACAAGTTGTGTCTGTTAAGGTCTGTCTGCAGCTGCAGGAAAGTCTGTATTCAACTGCCAGGGAGCCACACTGGGGAGGTCAGGGAGCCATACTGTGGAGGCCAGGGAGAGCCACACTATGGAGGCCAGGGAGCCATACTGTGGAGGCCAGGGAGAGCCACACTGTGGAGGCCAGGGAGAGCCACACTGTGGAGGCCAGGGAGAGCCACACTATGGAGGCCAGGGAGCCATACTGTGGAGGCCAGGGAGAGCCACACTGTGGAGGCCAGGGAGAGCCACACTGTGGAGGCCAGGGAGAGCCACACTGTGGAGGCCATGGAGAGCCACACTGTGGAGGCCAGGGAGAGCCACACTGTGGAGGCCAGGGAGAGCCACACTGTGGAGGTCAGGGAGAGCCACACTGTGGAGGCCAGGGAGAGCCACACTGTGGAGGCCAGGGAGAGCCACACTGTGGAGGCCAGGGAGAGCCACACTGTGGAGGCCAGGGAGAGCCACACTATGGCATCTTCCAGTGCCAGCCACCCTGGCTGTGTGTCACATGTGTTCAGTGTACTCTCAGATTTTGGCAATCAACATAAAAAATGGAACTGAGTTTGTATAAGGATTTTAGCCCATAAACGTATCATTCAGAGAGCAGCTCAGAGAGGTCACATGTCATCTTTCGTAATTTGATTTTGATTCATTTTTGACTGTTTATCTGCACAAGTGCAGTGTAAATATTGTCTGTACTGAATACAACGAGCCAAGTGGTTTTGACAAGAATCTGAAAGTTGAGCGTGCACCTTATGCCTTTAAATGGCAGCGATAGATTTAATCAAATCTAACTGGACTAAGTGCATCAAATCTAATTTACAGAACTCTTTTCAGAATGCCAAAAAATGTGTCCAGGTAGTTTATGTACATAGAGAAGTTGTTCATAACTCAAATAAATCAAGACATTTGGAATATAGCATTTCTGCGTGAAAAGTAATTTAATGTCATGCTTTTTGGACGTTGTTACTTTTATTTTTATTTAATCCGATTCCAAATCAGTCCAGTACACAGTGTTGCCTTGACTGCCAGATAGGTAGCGTATATTTATAACACAAACCGATATGAACACACCTTGTGCTGGTTGATCAAGCGGAGAAACAACAGTGATCTGATGTGTTCGTATATTGTACTCACTTATAAGTGCCACTGGCCACAGGGGAATTGAATAAGTTAGGCGATGGGGGGTGGGGGTATGGAACAGAGAGATGGAGAAGGGGTGGGGGAGATGTAGAGGCGACTCTCTCTCTCTCCCTCTCCCTCTCCCCCTCTCTCTCTCTCTCTCTCTCTCTCTCTCTCTCTCTCTCTCTCTCTCTCTCTCTCTTTCTCTGTCTCGCTTTCTTCTTTCAAAGCAAATGAAGGCAGTCCCAGCCCTTGTCATTACAAAGGCATCACCAGGAGTGGAGAGCTACATGTAAAATGGCATGATGGGGGAGGAGAGAGAGACGCCAGTGGAACAACACTATCAGGAGATTCCTTTTAAAGTCAACAGGCCATTTCCTTTCTCCACTCCTCCGCACACGGCGCTTCTCTGGGCGGCGGTCTGAGGTGACCAGTGAAGGGGGGGGGGGCGTTGGGTAGCGAGAGTCCAAATGAGCTAGTTGTCAAATTTGGCTCTCCAAAGCCCTCCTTTCTAGGTTGTGTGAAATTGCGTGGTGGGCTCCAGGGAGCCGGGATGGTAATGCTGAGTGGCAGGTACTCCAGCCCCGCCCCCCGGGCCCCGGGTCCTCGCCAGGAGGTGACGTTACAGCGAGCGCTCACCGCCCGCCTGGACAGCCGCTGTCGTCGTTGGAGACGTTCACCAGGACCAGATGCTGCTAACATTTCCACCAATTAGCTGCCGGAGCTGGGTCTGGGGACAGGGCCACCAACCAGAAGCTGAGGGGAACAATGCTATCACTGTCAGAACCAGGCCCCTCTGAAGGGTGAGGAACAACAGAGCACACAGCGAGGCAGGGAGAGAAAAAAGAGAGGGAAAGAGGTAGATGAAGTGAGAATGAGAGAGAGAGCCAGAGAGAGAGAGAGAGACAGAGAGAGAGAGACATAGAGAGAGAACGGGAGAAAGACATTACGAGGGATGTTGCTAAGTTACCCGCAACTTATTGATTCTGGAACGTCATCACGTCGCTCCAAAAGCAACAAAGGAAGAGGCAAGAGAAGGAACGAACGAGGAAACAGAAGGGAGATGTTGCCACATTGGCTGACTGAGTCTCGGCATAACGACCAGTGTTCCTGAAACACACCAGCCTTTGTGTGACAGTCTAAGATGTCCCTCCTATTTCCTGTCCAGAAGACTCTGACGCGTGGCTCTTCCAGTCGGCTGGAAGTACTTATTTGTCATTTCCTCCCTGGGCGGAGAAAGAGGGGGAGAGAGAGAGAAAGAGAGAGAGATACAGAGAGAGAGATACAGAGAGGGAGAGAGAGAGATGGAGAGAGAGAGAGAGAGAGACAGATGGAGAGGGGGTTACAGAGAGGGAGGGGGGGAGACAGAGAGAGTGAAAATAGAGAGTTAGAGAGCACTGGACAAAGCTACCATTAACACCTTGTATTGAGTACTAGAGGATAATCAGTAGGTCTTTATTAATTCTATAAACCACCCTCCATCTCTCTACCCAGCAAGCCTGGCAAAATAATGTCACTAAGGAGAATTGTACCACCCTCTTGTCCTCTTCATCCTAATGTGCAAGTCTGGCTCGTGTGTCTGTGTGTGTGTGCGTGTGTGTGTTTGTGTGCGTGTAGGAGAGGGGGAGGGGGGTGTAGAGGGTAGGCCGGTGGCCAGGGTTACAGGGTGGTGAACAGAAAACATTGGGTGTCTTGGGCACATCAAGGGCCTTGTTGTCTAACAGCCCGTCCTGAATGGAGAGTAATTTCATGTCCTTGTGTAAAAGCACACCATATTGTTTGGGAATTAAGTACAGCATAGAGGCCTGTAATTACAACGTTCACAACGAATGGTTTTCAGAGAGGGTTGAAAATAGCTCAGAGGGTTCCGGCCCGTGTGTCGATTGCAGGGAAAGCTTCGAAGCAAGGAAGGAGCTGACTGACTATAAAATGGCGGAGGGTCTCAGAATAGCAGCGAGAGAGCTCGCTCTCTCTCTTTTTTTATTGCCGCCGGATTGGAGGGGGCCTCCTGGTATTGTCCACAGACTTCCTGGTGTTGACGGCGGTTTATAAACGCGGCCACTGGGACGCTGCCCCTGTTGTTGTGCAGAGTGGATGGGGCGAAGCCAGCAGAGAAGTCGGAGGCAACCGAGGGATAGAGAACGCAAAGGAGGAGGGGACATCAATCTGGAGACGATTGATACCGTCCACACCAAACAGAGATAGCCTCATACGGGTTCGAAGGAGACGTTTAAAGGAACGTTTCGCTTTTCAAATCTGTTTTTTTTTTTTTTCTTTTTTCAAGGGGAATCGAGTCCAATTGACCTTGTCCGTGGGAGCCGTGATGTCTTCCTGTCCTGCAGAGGAGAGGGGGATCCGGAGGGGGGGCTAGCATTTGGCTGAGCAGCTGTATGACAGCCGTGGCAGCATGAAGGGGGATTGGAGGAAAAGTCGGCGTTGCCGTGCATCGCTCTGTCTGGGGGCGTGTGCACGTGAGCGTGAATGTATAAGATGAGGTGGATACCCAGGTGTGCGCGCGTGGCGTCATTGACTTTGGCTGTCTTAATAAGCTCCCCGAGCTGTGCTTTAGCTGGGATCTAATCAGTCAGAGGGTCCGCACACCTCCCGGGACCCAGGAGATGGGGCGGTGGTGGTGGGGGTGGGGCTACCGTGGTCTGAGGGAGTGTGTGTGCAGGCGTGTAGGTGTGTGTGTGTGTGTTGCGGTGGGGAGGAGGAGGAAGTGGGGGGGGGGCTTGTAGACGGCCTTGTGGGAACCTAGCCGGCTCCGCCTCCTCTGCACCGTACCCCGCGGCGATCTGCGACTGGCCGCAGTCAAGGTGATCTTCCGCTCGGTAACACACACATGTGTAGAAATACACCCGGCCATCCGCATGTGCTGTAAACTGGAGGGCCGGACTGTACCTAGCTTGAATCATAACCAGTTCCTCCTGTAATAAACAATAAAAACAAGTTCATATATTAACCATTAGACCAAGGTGACCTCCCAAATATATGTTGGTGGCATGGGGGCCTTAAATCATCAAGCATTATATAGGTGTAATTTATAGACATCTTAGGAACACTATCTCTCGCTCTCTCTCTCTCTCTCTCTCTCTCTCTCTCTCTCTCTCTCTCTCTCTCTCTCTCTCTCTCTCTCTCTCTCTCTCTCTCACTCTCTCGCACTCTCTCTCGCTCTCTCTCTCTCTTTCTCTCTCTCTTTCTCTCTCTCTCTCTCTCTCTCTCTCTCTCTCTCTCTCTCTCACACACACACCACATTTACAGACACACCCTCCTTCCCCCTCAGCACGGCTGAATGTGACAAATGCAAGAGTAAAATCAGAAAAATAAGGTCACGTTGATTCCCATAGGCAATTCTAGCCTCCCAGTGAAATGTGAGGTAATAGCTGGTACAGATTACCAGGGCTTCAGTGTATGTCTTAAATGCTAGTGACAATATTGACTAGGCTTGGCAGACAGTGGCTGGGGCTGGGAGCACCGATGGTGGCGACCAGGCAGTCTTACCCGATGAGGAAGATGTGGCAGGCAGCCACGCTGAGCTCAGACAGGCCCTGAGAGATCCAGAAAGATCCAGAGGCCCCGTCCCTTGGGGTGAGAGAGGGTTCAGGGCGAAACCGCTAACCAATCGACAGCAGGTCCATGAAACTTCACACACGACACCCAGCCACATCAGAATCACTTTCATTCAGAAGAGAAGCGAACAGAGGGCCAGAGAGACAGAGAGTGAGAGACAAAGAAAGATACAGAGAGAGGCAAGAAGAAGAGACAGAGTCAAAAGAGAGAGAGGAGAAGCAGGAGAGAGAGAGACAAAGAGATGGAGAGAGAGGCTATGTAGGAGAGAGAAAAGGAGAGAGAGAGAGAGGAAGAGAAAGTGGCAAGGAAACCTAGGGGGTTACCATGACGAGGAAGTGAGGGCAGAAACACAAACAGAGGCGGGTGGTGCAGGGTGGTGCAGGGTGGAGAAGAGATGTCAGCTGGGAGACGTCTGACAGTTCCTCTGGCTAGCCTGGCACCCAGCGTGGCACTGAGGTGGTCGCTAGGGAGGGAGGACACACACGCAGGGAGACAGACACACACACACACGCAGACAGACACACACACACACACGCAGACAGACACACACACACACGTTCACCACTGTTTCTTTTCCCATACCCGTTTCTAATATTGTCTCAGAACAGTAGCTGCCGTTGCCATTGGGCGTCCACATGTGTGTCATGCGCTGCCATAGAAATACTCCGGTCTAGTTCTTTTTTTTTTCTCTCGGTGTTCTACCACACCCGTTATTCTCTCTTTCGCTCCCTCTCTTCTCGTTTCGGTCCTCCACCGTAGCTCTCTTGTACTCTCCCTTCTCAGCATCTCCATCCTTCCTCCGTTTCCTCTACGCCCCTGATTTTCACGCTCGGTTGGGTGCAACCTGCGATCGCAGGAAGACCACCTGTGGCAAGCCAAACTGCGACTGAAATGGGAGGTAATGACACGGCAGTGTGCGTGTGTGTGTGTGTGTGTGTGTGTGTGGGAGCGCGGGCGAGCGAGCGCGTGTGGGAGAGAGACCGATCCCATCCCTTCTCCCGCAGATGGGCTTCGTAATATGCAGAAGGATGCTAGCCGATGGAGAGCCAACATGGCGAAGCTGTCTGACCGACATGCTGTCTGACCGACATGCTGTCTGCGACGGGCAACACAAAGGCCACGTGAGATGTATTGAACCAACAGCGCCGGGGCGGATCGACACCGGCAGGAGCGGAGCCCGGCGGAGGCCGAGGCAGCTGGGTTCAGACGAGGCGTCCTCAGGAACGAGGGCTGAGAGCGCTCTCGTATCGATCCGCAGACGCTCACCTCGCACACGCTACAAGCAATCTCCTGCCGTCCAGCAAGACAGCCAACACATACCAGACGAACCTTGAGGCGTGCAGTGCGTGTGCGCGCGCGTGCGTGCGTGTGTGTGTGCACTCAGGCGGTTAGGCATCTCCTGGAAGTCTGAATTGCGTAGATGTGTGTCACTATTGATTTTCATCCCCGCGTTGTACATTAAGACCTCGGTGGGAGTAAATACGGCGTTTCGACAACGTCCTCGTAAGCTGTCCGCAACCCGGCAGCTTACGAGGGAAGTACCTTGAGACGGTGCATATCGTAACCTGCACGCAGAGTAGCAAACCGCCGCGGGATGAGAGGAGGGGGGCTTGTGTGGTGCTGTGACACGCTAGGCCACCTGCGATATATGACACCCATCTCCAGCCACGTAGGGCATCCCTAGCAAGGGTTAAAGTAGGTCAGGAGTAAAATATTCATGGCGAGGGCTTCACCACTGCCTGCTTAGGGGCCTGCTCCTAGTCTCTGGGACTGCCAGCTGCCAGTTGCAAAGAGCCAGAGTGACTGACCTGTGTGTGTGTGTGTGTGTGTGTGTGAGGGGGCGAGGGGGGCGGGGGAGTGTGTTGTCATGTGATCTGTTTTCATTGGGTACGGTGACAGCAACTGCAAGCGCACATTTACCCAGGGCCACCGTTTAGCTGTGATGCACGGCCACCACGCAGACAGACACGCAGACAGACACGCAGACAGACACGCACCCACACGCGCAGCGGATGTACCAAGGACAAGGAGAGTGGTGACGCATGATGTCTCTCGCAAATTGAACACCGTTCATGGAAATGCTCGTGGGTTAGGTGGGGATTCTTTGCTAGTCTGCTGCTGGCGTGACAGAGCTGGTTCAAGGATTCCATCCACATGATGAAACAGTGACTCTTCCTTGCACCTTCTTTTCCAAACCCTCCAGTTGCCCGTCGATGAGTTTACAAAATGCCCTTGGTTTGGGAGGCCAACCCCACTACCCCCAAAACCTTCAACCGCACCCAGCATTCTTTTAATGTGTTGACGCCTCAGTCCCTCTACAAATACTCACCCGTGATAGACAGGGCTTAGAGAGGGGGTAGAGTTTCAACGCATCGATTCCAAGCCCCGGACGCGAGGGATAGAGCTAGACAGAGGTCACATTTGAGTGAGCTCGCTACGGTCACCCCATGTCATGTCCCGATCTTTCGTGTGGAACCAAAAAATGCTAATGCTTGATGCTAATGCTACATGCTAATGCCAGATGCTAATGATGCTGCATTTTGAACAGCAGATGAAGGTTTAGCAGTTTCTCAGCAAAGCGATCTGGCTCGCTCCCTCCCTTGTGGCCGTTGAAGGGAGGGAAGGAGTGTGGGAGAGAGGGGCGGTCGTGGTGGGGGGGGATGGGGGGGCTCAGGACAGCAAGGTCACTCCGCGTCACGTCACAATGTCCCAAGCAGAACAAAAAACACCCCCGGATGACGACGGGCGAGGATCGTCAGGTGATCACTGCGCTCGCTCTCAGCGAGCCCACATGGCGCTCCACCCGTAACACAACAGCCTGTGTTTCTCGTGGCGGTGATCGTTCTGTATGCTCCAGGCCATGTGATTCACAGCAGGAGGGTGAGAGATGTCGAGGGGGGGGAGAGTAGCATATTGTTTCACATAGCGAAGGTGTTCCGCACACCCCTGTAGTTGTTACTTGTTCTACAGGAGTGAAAGTTGTGTTTTCCTGCTTTTCCGCCGCAGTGGAACAGAGAGAGCCAGGACTCAGCACTGTTCCTCGCTCTGAACTTGGAGAACACAGGGCCGCACGGCGCACCACAAACAAACATCCTAAAAATACAAACCAGGCATATCCAAACATCCCCTCCCCGGTTAATGAGCTAGCACTTTTAAGAGACTCCGGCTCCAACTCCATACCACACACTGATACCTTGAGGAGAACCGCGATCGGGAAAGAGAAGGAGAAGAAAAGGGAGCAGGGAAATGAAAGGAGGAGGGGAGGAAGAGGCAGTGGAGGAGGAATCAAACAGTGCTGGGAGAGGAGAACGGAAAGGAGAGCAGGATGTGTTTCTCCTCTCTCTCTCTCTCTCTCTCTCTCTTTCTCTCGCCCCTTATATCTCTGAGGCAGATGATGGGGGTAGATGTGGAAGGAAGGGGGGAAGGTGTCTTGGTGGAGGTTGGGGATGAGGATGGGGGGAGGGGAGGGGTGGTTGAAGGGAAGCTGTCGCTCCTGGCGAACAAGCGTGTGAGTAAATAGACTCCTGGGGGTTCGGGGTGTAGGAGGGAGGTGGGGAAGGGAGGTTAGGATAGGGTGGGGGTGGAGTGTGTTTGTGTGTGTGGGGAAGGGGGTGGTGGGGGGGGGCGGCACCGGGGAGAGAGCAGCTTCTGTGGCTGGGGATCATTCCAGGCTGCCTGTGTTGATGAGACACCAAGCTTCCCTGGCCTTCACACCCACCTGCTAGCCGCCCCCCCCCATGCCCTCTCTTCACTCACTGCCAGTCTCCCTACCTTCTCCCAGCAAACCCCCACCAAACCATCTTCCAACCGTTCCCCTCCCCGCGAGCCTTTACCCCTCCCCCCCTCCCCCTTCCCCCTGTACACCCATCCCCCTTCCCTCCCTCGGTCTCTCTCCATACAACCCTCCCCCTCCCTGCCTCATGTCCCCTGGGCATGTGTTGCAGTGCAGGGTGGGGGCGGAGGCTGATGTGGGGTGGGGGAGTTAGTTGGCGCGGGGTAGAAGGGGGGTAGGGGGTGGGCGAGACATCACCGCCCATCCTTTGATCCTGTGTAAACTGATCACACCAGCGCCACTGGTCGCTGGCATCTCCATGACGTCGTCCTCTCTAAACCTGGTGAGGGCCCATCCAGACTGCGCCTGCTGGGACACCCCTGTCTAGACAGGTCCTGGAGCTGCTGGTTAGCATCCTGGCTAGCATCCTGCCTGGCATCCTAGCTAGCATCCTGACCAGCATCGTGGCTAGCATCCTAGCTAGCAGAGGCTCACATACCTGTGGGAGGAGAGGAACTGCACAAAAAAACAGTGAACAGGCAAACGAAAAAATGGATCAGAGCTTGTAAGCACCAAGTTCTGAAGGTGTGAAAGTATCTTATGTCTCCTTGATCATTCTACAATTTTAGAATAGTTGCTTTCGACTTGAATTTTACTTCAAGTTACTTATTGACAAGGAGTGATTTGTTCAATGCTTAGTTTAAATCTAGCCTTCAGCTTGAAACGTTCCTCCTAAAGTTACTGTTTGCGATTTCTACCCTGACATTAGGAATATCGGTGGTCAGATAATGGAGAGTCTTGCCAAAAAAGCAGTGGGTTCCTACCTGTTTATCATCTCTGGCGATGTTCGTTGAATTAAGACTAGTATATTTATGTCCAACCTGAATCTGGAGGAAAATAACAAATCGTCAGCACAGCGATGTGGCAAGCAGACGTACACAGACTTCTGGGTCATATATAACATCCCTCTCTGCCAGCTCTCAGACGACCAGTCAGCAACAACAAGCTCAAAATGGCCGCCGTAGGCCTCTTTGACTGTTTCTTCAGCCCAGACTTCTCTGGGGCACCACTGTGAAGGAGACCTTGAGGGGTGTGCACAGAGCTCCGCTTTGTTTTTTAAACTCGTTTTCTAATCTAATTACAGGGACGGGGGCCTCGTTTGTGTTGTTGTTTAAACTGCTTTCATGACTGTTTGATTTGAGCCTGGGCGTCCTAGTCTTACCGAACCTTGCCGAGGCAGCGGAGAGTTGCTGAGCAGGCAGCTTTGGCCCGTTGCGCTCGCCCCGGAATGTTCTGCCCTGTTAATTACAGAAAGCTCCGTGAAGAACACAGCGTTGACTTCACTCAGCAAACGCTTTCCTGTCCGTTCGCTTGCCGCCTATCGACGATCCCGCCGTTTGCTTTTAGAGGTCCCACCGTGGCTGTAAATGGGTGTTGACGCGACAGAGATAAAAAACGCAACAGCGTACACGGAACAGCGGAGCAAATGAATTACAATAAATTGTTACCAGGATTTCCTCTAGTTAATTTTGTTTAAGTGTTTTTAAGTTTTGTTTAATAGTGGACAAACTATAACTACCCAGCGTGTGGTTACCAGGTAGTTTTGTTGAGCTTGTGGATAGCTTCAAATGGAAACAAACATAAGTTCAATGACACATGATAATTATACATATTAAGGACGTGTAATGGAAAATATTCTGCTTTCTACAGACACCACTGTAAGTGTCTGGCTGGATACATCAAAGCGATTGTGAAAAAAATAAACAATTAGCCATGGACTGGGAATATGTTCATAAATAATGTATTTCTTTTTTTCTCTTAGAAAATAAGTTTTGCAATTGGTAACCTTATATAGATCTAAAAGTTTTCATGCTGTGAATTGACACACAAGATATTAGCCTTTCCCCTACAGGCCACCCCACCAGCACAAGAAAAGAATGCCAATGACATTTGCAAATTATCAAACTGACATAGAAAAGTTGTGCACAAAAGTTTGGTGTTCGCATTTGAATTGGAGCAGTAATTGAGGAAGCAATAAAACTTTGGATACAGATGACTTTCATACAAATATTTAATAACGTAACTGTTATATAGGCAATGAAATGCCAACAAAGACCTTTATTATAGAATATATTTTATGAAAACTATAATAATGATTGATGCTGCAACAACATTATTTAATGAAGACTAGTTCAAATACACAGGCGCTCCGACACACACACACACACCACTCAAACACACACTGCCACACACACACACACACACACACTGCCACACGCACACACTCACTGCCACACGCACACACTCACACTGCCACACACATACACTGACACTGCCACACACATACTCCCACCAGGCCTGCACACACCCTGGGGTGGATGGATGCCAGAGCACTGGGAGCCGGTGGCCCCTAGCAGAGGGAGGGGCTCGGAGGGCCAGCAGGATGAGAAGTTTCCCGCCTGTCCGTCACCGAGCTGTCGGAGCTTTATCAACGCCAGACGCCCACCACCCACACCTCAGCGACAGCAGCCCGCCAGCCCGCCACCCAGGGACGCCGCGGGAAACAGAGCAGGGGCCCCTGAGAGGTGTGACAACGTCACTGGGCACAGGGGCCACTTAACACAGCACACACACGCACACACACGCACACACCACACAACTGTCACTCGGTTACTCCTACACAAAACAGATGCCATTAAGAATTTTTCTAAAGAGTGACATGTTTTTCCATGTGGACTGGATCACATTTCTCTCATCTTCGAAATATTCTTTTGAAAAGACGTAGGGCATGAATCTCGTTTATTTTTTTATTTTTTTTGCTGCCGACAAACAAAATCGCATAGACCGAAGACGCTTCTACCGTACGATGCGTTACCACGAGGTAAGAGGTTCAACGCTGGGTGGTCTGAGACGAGTGGCAGACTCACTCGAAATCCACTCATCCGGGTTTCTATTTCTCTCTCACTCCATCTCTCTGCTCCCATCTCTCCGTGTTTGCGTGCGAGCGTGCGTCTCCGCATGTGTCCGTCTGCGATACAGAACGCGGAGAGCCTCATGTCTCTTCCGTTTGATGAGTCAGCCCAAATCTTCACCAGCTTGGCTCCTTGTTTGTTTGGGATCTGCGGGTTTCTTCTGAAAAAAAAAGCAAGCAAGCAAAAAAAATAAATAAAAAAAAAACAAACAAAAAAAAAAACAGCAATGTTGTTCAATATTTGGAAGACTTGGGACTGTCTGCTCAAATATTGCCCCATGGCTGTTAGGCTGCAGGAAGGAACAGGACTTTCAGTGAGACTGACAGTGAGATCTCTGTCACCGGCCAACACTCTGTTTATCCGTCTGTCTGTTGGTTTATCTGTCTGTCAAATTAGCCCTCTCTGTAAACATTGCACCGTGAGCTGAATTTTAATTGACGCTGCCCCATCCGGTGATCATGTGACCAGGGTGTTTGGGATTGCACTCTTGGATAGGCCTTTCTCATTGGTCGCCCCCAGAAATCCAACGCATGAGCTTATGGTGGCCCTTTCCAAAGCTATACGTTTCATAAAACCCCCAAGGCTAATTTCAGCCACTGCAAATAGATCGGTATACACCTGGCTCTCTCAAAGTCAACGGAGAGTCTTTCTAATATGTAGGTCCAAATCTGTTTACGAACCTCTTGTGAGGCTGGAGAAATCTGCTGTTTTCAGCCACAGTCACTTTTGTTGACAGCAGTCAGACTCGATATCAACACATAATATTACCAATATTTCAATCATAATATTAGTTTGTGCATTAACTCAGAGTTTCTCCGGGCGAAATCAAAAGTGCTTATTTCGGTGCCAACTTCCGCACAGCAGACTCCCTCTAGATGTCTGGCCTCACCTTAACATTACGAACCTGGTGCTGCGCGGCTGGCATTTTCCCTACTGCCTCAGTATACAGCGAAATTACACAGGTTGGCTCCTCGAGTGACAGAAGCTTTCATTAAAATCAGATCAGCGCGGATGAAAATATCCTCTGTTGAAAATCTCTGATTCCGCGCAGGTTACACAGCAAACAGCCGACTAACATAAATAAATGGGATATCAGTACCGTGATTCATGGATGCCGGAGCGTTTGTCACAAGGTATCAGAATGAGCTGTCTTCGTCTCAATACCCCACGTTCAGATGGCTCCCCTCCCTGCCTCTCTGCAAGATAAATCGATGCAATGTGCTCCACGCACTGAACCAATCCATCATAAATACTTTATGACTGACCAAAAACGAATAAAATGAGTAACTCACACTGAAAGGACTTTTATGGTGATTAAAAGATTTGGCAAAAAAAAAACGGTCTAACCAGAATAAATTATTTTTATACAGGCCGCAATGAAGTCTCCGACGACTGTGTTTTGGTTGGGTGCTAGCCAGAACATTAAATTCACTTCCATTTAACTTCAGGAATGGTTGCTAAGGAGTCGGTGTATTGACCAAACATCTCATTCACTGCCATTCAGTGACTGGTCTTGAATTGTCACAGCTATTTTATTCATTGCCCCTGACACGCTCAGCGAGAGGATATGAGGACAGATTTTGACATGTGTAAATAGACAGCCCCTGTGCTACGTTGAGCCAAGGCTTCGAGTCACTTTCAAAAAAACCCCAGTGCAGTTTCCAGTCACCCCATTTGTCTGCCCCGTGCTTCAATTAGGTGTATCGGCCAAGCCCCTTAACTGGCACAGCTATAACACGCACACACACACAGCACAGTGGCGGTAAAGGCTGGGCGCCGGTGTTTTTCTTTGACGTTTTTTATTCAGCTCTTTGTCTGTAAATGTTGACACCTAATTCAAGCCAAGAAGTGGAGTTCACACACAGACACACACACACACACACACACACGCTCGCGCTGTATCAGACCCTCTGCGGAGATATCAAACTCACATCAGTCTTTAGATGGCATGGTGATGGTCGTGACCACCAGGCGTCAAGTTGTTCGTTTCTGTACATTTCCACACGTAGGCTCTCAGGAGATGTGTTGAGCAGAGAGAGAGAGAGAGAGAGGGAGAGAGCAAGAGAGAGAGAGAGCGAGCGAGCATAGGAGAGAGCTGTTGACTGAGACATGGAGCCACCCAGAATGCCAGCTCAGTGTGCAGAGGGCCAGAAAGAGGGACCAGCATCCGACCACTTCACACAGTCGGCAGGGTGTGTGGACACAGCGCCTGACTACACAAACACTCTGTAGACTGATCTCTCCATTGCTACCATGTCAAGGAAGGCAACTCAGGATTGGCCTCGACAAAATACTTGTTTGTGTGATAGGAGTCTGTCTGTCTAGTAGGTGATTTATTATACACTGAATAAGTCTGTGCGAATGAAGGTGCTGCTTTTGTCAGCATCTGGAAATGCTACGTATCGTGGAGCTCCGCTCAAACCTGTTGTTCTGGAGAGTTCTGGAGACGGGCGCGTGTTGGTGAGCGCGCGCATACGTGCGTGCGTCTGTCTGGCGTGTGTGCGTGTGTTTGACGGGAGGGGGCGGAGGCGGCGGCGGCAGCAGCGGCGTGTGGAAAAGCAGCGCAGAGCTGCAAGGCCCGCCAGCCTGCCAAAGAAAACGGTGGTCGGAAGAGTCTGCTAATAGAGCATAAGGCATGTCACCTGAAACTAGAATCATCTGAAACCAAGAAACCACAGCAGGCAGGCATCTCCTTGGCCCTCTATTAATGGCCGCCAGAGGCCCCGGGCCCCGCGCCACCTCCCACCGGGGTCCTTCCATTAGCGGGGGGACTCTTCCGCTCGCGTGCCTGCCCGGCCCACGCCACTCCGTGGGACGCCCGCTTGCGTCTGATATACTATTAACGCCCGATCCAGCGTCTGAGCTCACCTTTCTGTGGTTTCCGTCGAGAAAGAGAGAAAAAAAAGGATTGTGTGGGGAGACCTTGTACACTCCCAAGACGCACGTAAAGAGTTGGCATGCACCCTCACACACACACGCACACACACACGCACGCACACGCATGCACACACATGCACACACACACACGCCCACTGCCATACTTCTACTTAGCAGCCTCTCATAGTTAGCCTGGCTCGAGTTTGAAAAAGACAGATGAGCTCCGGGCTGGCTAGACAGGTTCAGCCTCTCCACGCTGTTGAGACAGAGAAAGGAGAGTTGAGCTCTTGCTTCCTGGCTGCTATGGCTGCTGGGTAGATGGCGTTTTTCAAAATGCACTGACCCCCCGGTCCTAAGGCTTAGGAACGTGCCACACACAAACACACACCGCACCACACCCTTGGAGTCGTCATGGGAGTCTTGTTTGAAAGCCAGCCCTCCATTGACACTTCTCACACACACACACACACACACACACACACACACACACACACACACACACACACACACACACACACATACACAGTCCCTCCCACACACTCACTGATAGGTATTTTGGTCATTTATACATTCACACTGTTTGGTATGTTTCCCACCTGCCTGTGACATCTGCTGCCTATCAAAGCCAGGGTCAGCCACATCCTCCCAAGGACTCGACCGCGCTTAACCAACGACTCCCATCACGCAGACGACCTGCTGAACAAGCACCTCAGAGAATCCCCACTGCAATACCGTCGTAAAATACATATTAGGAAGCGAGGGTACTATGAATAACGCATTCAAGGCAACAATGAAAGAAGCCAGCGATTTATCTTTTATCCGTCATTATAAAACAGCGGCTGAAAACAAATCATGAATACAATCTTGAAAGCAGTTTTGAACTCATTAGCCTCTCTGACTTGATAGCGCGGCAGCGCGGCAGCGAACGCGTCCGGCTGTTTCGTTGCGTCCTTTTGTTTACTTCATCTCTGAACTTGAATTCCATTCTTTGGAAGGGGCTGGTCCCCGCCTGCCTGCTGCGTGTGCCTCCTCTCTCTGCACCTGAGCAGCGGAGCGAGGGGCCCCTCTGCAACAGCAGCACTTTGGTGACAGTCTGGGGGTGGCTGAGGAGACGGAATCGTGTCAATGGCGGCCATTAAAAAGGACCACACACTCTCCAGTCACCGGCAAGGCATGATGGATGATTATCTCAAGGTGTGACAGGTGCTGCCACGGTGGGGGAGCTCCCTCTCGCTCGCTCGTCTCTCCCCCCTCTGTTTCGTTCTCTTTCTCTCTGTATCTCTCTCCTTTTCACTCTCGGCCTCTCTCTTTCCCCTCTTTTTCTCTATTTCGCTCTCTTCTTACAGCCTCTTTTCACGTCTCTTCCTCTCCCTCTCTTTTCCCTCCCTCTGTTCCTGTGTGTGTCTCGCTCTTGCTTGAAGCCCCCCGCCCGCCCCGCCCCCCGTAGTCCCTTGGACAGTGGGCCAGCGCTTTAACACCACGGTAACATCAGCCTATTGACACACTCCAGATAGCGTCTCGTAGCTAATGAGTGTCTGAACGTCGCGTCTCCCTCCCTCCCTTCGTCCCCCCCCCCCTCCCCTGCCTCCCCCCCCCCCCCCCCCCACCCCGGCCTGTGCGAGCCCCCCTTCTCCCTGTCAGGGGAGCGGAGAAGGGAGAGAGCGTAGACCAGAGACATCTGGCCTATCTCCTGCACAGGCCATTAGAAGCCTCCGCAACCAGACACTACACTGACACATCATACCTTGCCTGCCACATAACACACTCATAATCACGTTGTGTATGGCTCTGCAATGTCCAGGCATAGCACCACTCAGCTGATTGCGAACCCTCTGCCGTCCAGTTCTCTACCCCCGCCCGATGCATCCAAATGGATGTGTTTTGTTGAAACATCCTAATAGCCGATTCTTCATTACCGCATGAGTCATTGTTTGTCTTTCGGGTCAACTGTAGTTATTTGATGGAATGCAGGACCATGCATTCACGTATAGGAGCTTTTGTATCGTCTCTAACAAGGAAGTAAGCGCAGATATCAACTTTGACTAAGGATTAAAAATAAAACTAGTCGTACATCGTCCCTCGCTGGTAAAGGGGATTCCCTAATGGAACATTCCATCTTGCCTGCAACCATCAAAAACAGCGTTCCAGTACTGTAAGTTGCATTAAAGATCACACGGAGTCATGCTAACTACAGAGAGTTCATGTTTTTTTTACCAACAGGTGAGCTACCGATTCTTCAACTTTCTCCCTCCGCCTCTCTATCTGCGATTATGTTGGACCATGTACCATCTCACAACATACCACCAACTGAGCTTCATTTCCTGCCAATCCACTACACCCCCTAAACGCACGGCATGCACACAAATAAAGAAATAAATCAGAGTTCAAATTATGCATTGAGAAATTGAAGTAATTACAATGGCCTATTTTGAAAAAAGAAACGAGGAAATATGAAAGCAGCCAATTAGCATGAGGGAAAAGCACCCGAAATAACACAAATAAATACAATACATTCATTAGTCAATGTTGAATAATGGCTTTTAAGAAGAAAAAAAAAAACCTGTTAATCCCAAGACATTAGGATCCTTCAGATACCTTCATTAAAGGCTGTTTCCCTGTATGTTAATAAGATGTCTTAGTCATAATATTGTTTGGAAAGAGAAAAATTCAAATTTCTGTCTCCTGCTCATTCCACAAACAATGAAAGAACGCTTTTCAGCGAGAGGACTTTTATGGTCAAAGCCCTTTTGGTATCTTCTACAGATTTGTCTAAATGAAGCTTTAATTGCGGATGATGGTGAATGACAGTTGTCGTGAACCAACGGATGGGACGAGGACGCGAATAGCAGCCGCCTGCAGTGGTGCTGTTCTCCGGCGCGGCAGGTAAATACGCCCTCTTGACCTTGGCTTCAACTGCAACTTGAACCCAAGCGTGGCAGAGGCTGATGAAGCCAATATTCCGTACGCGCAGAAAAAGATCAAAGTACGTTCGCTCCTTCCCCCAGCTTCTGCAGCCGTGTTAGAGAAATGTAATAATCCAGAGTTGTCTGTGGCTACCAGCTGGATTTAAGCCATGAGGACAGACTGTGAAATGAAGATCTCCCCCCCCCCTCCCTTTTCCCTTTGGGCTGATGGTATCTTCCCAACTATATCAATTTCATTCTCAGTGGACAAATTTCCAGGCGCTGTGAAATGGTCCAAATAGCGTTACAAATGGAAGGAGATAAAAGGGTTAAACTAATTGCAGTTAGATCGTAATAAAAGTGATTCTTTTTATTCTACGTCTACTAAGGAAGGCCGTCCGCGCCATTCTCAATAATAACTGGCTGATTAAACTTTTTTTCTCCCATATACTTTATTATTAAATGAAACACAGCCGCAGTAAGACCAAATAATATTGCCTATCTCCGAAGAGAAATAATTCGACATGCTAATTTTGAATTATCACACTCGCAGTGAGCGTGCGTACGGAACATGCCCCAGACTATCTTTCTCTCTCTTGTTAACACTTTATTGTGTTCTTGGTTGGAAATGAATTCAAGTGCCAAGATATGACCAATCGACTGTCAAATACCTTTCGTTGCTTTTTAAACTGTGCAATGTGCTGATGCAGCTTTGATTCGAGGGAGACCGCTCTGATTCTCCCTGTGTTTCCCTCCGTGAAGCCTTTGTTACTGAAGCTGTAGAAGCTGATGAAGTGTAGATGGATGAGGCCTGTCACTGGAACACAGCACTCCTGGGAGTCACAACCCACCTGGAGAAACAAGCAAGACGCGAGGCGCTGTGCTCCGCTTGTCATCAGCTCCGGCTACACGTTTACTCCGTAATCTGTATAGTTGTTTCAATCCTAATCTAGAATCTAATCAATCGTGAAACAGTTTGAAAAAACAAGGAAGTACCCCAAATGTTATCTCTTTTTTTTTTAACTGTACGAGCTGCTCTACGTGTTGGTTTTACAAAATAAAATGTTCACTCACACCTCAGACCGCTGAGGAGAAAATAGGAAGAGAAAAACACTCTGCTTTTGTCTTGCTTCCCATTTCGAAGGGAGAGAAGAGAGGTTCAGTACAGTACGTCTCTAGCCAGACGCGGCTAAATGACTGTTACAGTACCACACGCACCTCTATACCATGTCAGTTTATTTAACGGCAGGCTAAACTCCATTATGTCAAAACTCATTTCCTGCTGTACGAAAATCAAACAAGCCGGTCTAAAATAGAGGGAGAAAATTGTGAAAATTGCACGGCGAAAAATGAATTCACCCTCGCAGACTGCTGTGGAGTAATGAGTTTGAGGGACGGGTGTGTTGATGTTGTATCTATGAGTTCCTGCAGGTAGAACACAACTCTGTATACAGAACCCAAACAAAGTGGCACTAACTCTGCAAAGTGGTAGTACAAATTGCTAAAAAAAGACCCCCCCAAAAATCAGTAATCACTTCTTGAAAAAAAAAATCTTCATAGTATTTAGTCTCTTATTGCTTCAAAGAAGTCCACGACGTTGACGAAACAATACTTTTCTTTCAAGCTGCCAAACAAAATCACCAAATTCCCAAGTATTGTTCGGATAAATGAGTTGTTCGGAACTGTCCCCTCGCGTGTGTCGCAAATTCACCCACCTCGAATAAACTTTTCAATAGTTCACCAAATAGAACTAATGACCTTGAAAGGGGAGCAAATTAGCAAACACACAGTGCCATCTGTGTGCCCTGCAGGCAGCCGAATGATTCCGTCTTTGCCAAGGTACTCTAATGAAGCTCCTACATTTTACATGCAAATCTCTAATCTTACTCCTCTTCCTTGCCAGCGTCTCAGTCAAATAAATATATAAAACCCAATTATGATTTAATTAATAGAAATCTACTGTTCCGTGCAATAGATACTTTGGCTCGGGTGATTTTGGTCGCTGGCGTATTAGTTGCGCTGTGAAAGCGCTCGGCGGGCCTCACGTTGTCGTCTTGCTGCTCAAACAAGCCCCCCCCTTTGTGTTCCGTGTGTGTATTCCGTGTGTCCTCCAGTGTGTGTTTGTCCTCCGGTGTGTTTGTTGATGGTTCCAGACAAGCTTCATTAGCCTCCTAATGCCAAGGTGTTATCTGAGTGAATCCCAAAGCTACCCCACAACACAGAGGACAAGACAGACAACCTCTGTCTCTCACTCACTTTGTGCCCACGCGCGCGCACGCACGCACGCACGCACGCACAGGCACACGCACCCACTCGCTCACTCGCAAGCTCAGACACAGACTAAATCAAGTACTGCTCAAACTCTGCCTGGAACTCCAGGGAGCCACACTGTTGAGCTCAGTCTGATTATTTCAGCGTGTGTGAGTCACTCTCTCAGCCAGAGTCAGACTCTTGCTCCATCCGGACCTCTGGGATTTCATCACTCGAACTGCACATCAATCAGCCTCGCGCGCAAAGCGACGACTCCGCAAACAAACTCCTAAATAACACGCTGTCACGTACGCAGACCGCAACGCAGACGCGCACATCTGCACACCTACTTACTCACTAACACCCCCCCCACGCGCACACACACACACACTACACACAGTCACAGTGTTTCTCTGGAAGTGAGTCCAGGGAGACCCAGGCTGGGCTGTCCTCTTGTCCCTGCTGATAGGAGGGTAACCTGGCTAAGCGCCACTGAGCTGGCCCCTGTCACGCCAGTCAAGTGCTTCTCCATACAAGGACATGTCTTTGTACACCCCGGCCTCTCTGTCCTACATGAGTACAGTCAGGGGGGCCATGAGCCAGTCTGGGTCTGTAAGTGAGTGAAAAGACAGGCTTGGATGACTGCTAGATTGTGTCAGAGTAAGGTTAAAGGCATCGTTGAAGTGGGTAGGGGATGTGACATGGATCGGGTCTTGGATTATAGTGTGCTTTTTCATCTTTCAAGATGGTGAGTCCAGATTCTCCGGCACAATGTACAAGCAAACGTTGGGGAGGAGCATTTGGCGGATCTGTCAAGCCCTCTCTCTCTCTCCCTCTCTGTCTGTCTCTGTCTCGGCGTTTGTCTCTTTCTCTCTCTCTCTCTCTCTCTCTCTCTCTCTCGGGAATCCCCTATCAGGGAAGAGGAGAGTCTGCTGCGCCTTTTAATCTGTACTTTTCTCTTCCCTTTCTCTTTCTCTTGCATTTCTTCCTCACTGTCTGTCTCTGTCTCGGCTTTTGTCTCTTCCTCTCTCTCTCTCTCTCTCTCTCTCCCTCTCTCTGTCTTTCTCTGTCACTTTATCTGTCTCGTTTCCATTGGGGGATCCGATGACTGATATAGAGTGATTTTTCCCGGGACTACGGGGATCATGGGCCGGCTATCAGGGCCTTTCAATCACACACAGGCGCAGCACAGGACCGATAACAGGGCCTTAATGGGCCTTTCATATCAGCGCTGCGACTGGCCCCAGCTCTGCATGGGGGGTGGAGGGGGGTGGTGGTGTGGGAGGGGGCGACTGATCACTGTGACGCCTCCATCTGATAGCACCAGAGAGCCTCCGCCCTGTCAAATGATCCAGTGCAGGCTCCTGTCTCTTACCCTGTCTCTCTCTCCCCATCTTTCTTTTCCTCTCTCTCTCTGTCTCCGAATGTCTCTCTCGCTCTCTCTTTCTCTCTCTCTCTCTCTCTCTCTCTCTCTCTCTCTCTCTCAGTCCGCTGTCGTTCTCTCCTGTTCTAGGCTCTCCTTTCACTTTATCTGTCTTCCTCTCTTTTGGACATGGAACCCGAAAGATACTTGGAGAAAAGCGACTAAAGTAATTAACTTAAGGACTTGTCTCAATAAGCGAAGTCAAGAAAATGGTAACACCGTATTTTGCCTAGTAACAGGATGATTGATACAGAATAGGGGATGCTGCCCTTAATATAATGACACTTAATACAGGCAGCTGGTGGTTTGTGACACGCACGCCTCAAGCACAATCTGCTTCAGACAGGAGCAAGATGAGACAAGCACGTCTCCGTTCTTGTCTATTTTCCGGTGAATGTCCCTGCGTTCTGTTTGGATTTCTTGATTTCTCTATACTTTTTCAACGGTGCACAATGCTCCCAGGAAAAGGACCCGCTAATTGCCTGGAGCAGTCCGCCCATCTGACGCGCCACAGACACGCGGACCTGTAAACACCTTCCACCCACTTGCTCAGTTCTCACTTTGCACAAGTTATTAGGAGCTAATAGATTTGCAATGTTGCCATTCGCTGATCCAATTACAGAATCTCCATTAGCAATTAACTTCCAGCTAAAAATAACAATAATGCCAATTACATGCATACTTAATCACATAATCAGCATGCTCTGTCACTACACAATTATTGTTATTACCCCTATGTTTTTGGATTGTCATGCCAGAGAGACAAGCATGTACCGCTCTTCCCATTTTGATTAAATGAGAATTACAAATGCTAGATGAAGTAGGAGGACAATGAGCAGGCCAAAGAGACCATTCTCCGCTTTCTAAATTGATTTCTGGGAATAACAGAGGCTAGGCTTTGGTGCACTCGTAAGCAGATGGACTGTAAATTAATTGCCATTTACTTGCTCCAGTTGCAATAAACATATTGAACATATGGCTCTCATTTGGACCGTCGAAGACAGGATTTTCCCACAGGACAACATTATGAAAGGCAGACAAATAGTTTTCCACGTTATAGCCGAATCCACTCTGACTGCAGGCCAGACGCATGGTAATGGCCAAGGCAAGGCACACCGTGGCGTACAGTAAAACGACAGAAGGCATAAATTCAGATTCACGTCAAGCCGCAGTTTTATTAAACTCTGGAGAACTGCTCTCTAATGTACTCCAGAGAGTAGTGTGACATTTGGTCTCTCGTCCAAAACGGAGGGAAGAGCGAGGGGAGGGGGGGGGGGGGGGGGGGGTGTTCCCATTCCTCTTACCAGGGTGGGCACAGGGGCTGTGGGTGGTGCCCCAGGGTGGGCACAGGGGCTGTGGGTGGTGCCCCAGGGTGGGCCAGGGTGCTGGCAGACGACCTGGCGTGGAGCACGGAGGACCAGCGTTGGTGGTCTGTCCAAAAATGACTCTCTACGACTGCAGCAGCCCCCCTGAAGTGCAATTCCTTCTGGCTGTCTTAGTCTTATGGAGCAATCATGATGGGATCATGAAAGGGGGCGTGTGTCTGTGTGGGCTCTCTGTTTTATCCATCTGTTTGTGCACATTTGAGTTCTGGACTTTCTTTTCATCGTAGATGAGGATGATGATGGTGTTAGTTTGTACGTGTATTTGGTTTGCATGTTTCAGTTCTCTCCAACCTCCAGCCCTCCCTGCCTGCCTGGCCCTCCCTGCCTGGCCCTCCCTGCCTGGCCCTCCCTGCCTGGCCCTCCCTGCCTGGCCCTCCCTGCCTGGCCCTCCCTGCCTGGTCCTCCCCAGAGACGCCCAGTCATGCTGCCTTTTTTGGGAATAAAGGGATGTGGGGATGGTCAGACTCTGGACACGATGCTCCATGAGGGACTCTCTGTGGGTTTGCTTTGCCCCCTCTGCTAGCGGCCAGGTCTGGTGAAGTGACATGGTGCACACCAGCAGTCCCAGTTTGAGGGGAATATTTCCAGCTTGTTTATGGAGTGTGTCCAGTAAGTGTCTCTTCCCACACCATGGGTGTCAGCAGGGGTTAGACCACCCCCCGCCCCCACCCCCTCCCAACCCCCACCCCCTCATGGGAGGCTAAGAGTCTGGTGTCTAATGTCTGTGAGCTAATGACCAACAGGTGGACTCTATTGTTAGAGCATGACTGAACCGTGCGCCTGGTGCACGCGCGCGCGCGTGTGTGTAAGGTGTGCGCACGCCTGTGTGTGCGTGTGTCTCAGCGTACATCATCCTGTGAGCTGAATGCACACAGCCTCCACTTTGAAGCTCTCTCTCTCCCTTGTGAAGCTAGCTAGCACCACACACTGGCCTGGTCTCTGCCCCTTGACTGAGACAAGAGCTTAGATCCCTGTATCATCAATAGCAGTGGCTTGGTAAGACCTTGAGAAGGAACGCCATTCTATTGACCCTCGCCCCAAAAGTCCCTGTGATCACCAGGGGAAGGTTGTGGAGATGCGATAGTGGATCCGGCTGCCGTCGCAGACAGAGAGAGACCATCGCCTCGCCGCAGGCCATCTCTAGGAATGTGTAGCATCTCCCCAAGGAATGTGGAGGCCCACGAGCGGCATTCCTGGTTACAGCGACGGAATTCCTACTCTGACCCAACTCTGACGGCGTGGGCGGGGGCCGGGGGGCACTGGGGACACGGGGGGAGGGACACGGGGCGGGGCACCGGGGACACGGGCAGGTGGCCGGCGGGCGCTGCCTCCTGAGCCGCATCTGTTTCAGAGGTCACGCGCACACGCATGCCCCCTGACAATGTACACCCCACAGAAGGTAGGACATGCATGGCTGTAGCAGAGCTATTGGCTGTGTGGGATGAACAGGGTGGCTGCGAGTGCTGCTCAGGGGAAGTGACCCATCACAGGATGACAGGAAATGACATGGGGATTTGAGATGGACTGGCAGAGGTCTGGAAGGTGGCGTATGGGCAGGGCTGGACCACGAGGTTACTGGAGGGTAGACTATAGAAGTGTGGTGTGTCCAGCGGAAGACCAGGTCCTCTGGCCAGGCAGAGTGAGACTCAGGGACAGTCTGGTGTTGGGTCTACTAGACACAGCCTGTACTGAAGCCTGTGTGTTCGCAGGCTGTAAATAGTATTAGAGAGGTGGCCAGCAGCCATGTCAAGTCTCACTCTTCTTTCTCTCTCGTTCTCCATCGCTTTCGCTCTCTTTCTCTCTGACATCTTTCACCGCCTCCAAGTTTCTTTCTTTCCGTTTGTCTCTCTGTCACTCTGTCTCTCTGTCTCCCTCTCTCTTCCTACCCCTCTCTCTTCCTCCCTCTCTCTCTTCCTCCCTCTTTCTCTCTCCTTCTCTCCCTTCCTCCCTCTCTCTCTCCTTCTCTCTCTATCCCTCTCTCTCCCTGACACGTGCTCTATACTCGGGACACTCTGTCATTCAAAGCAGAGTTTATTAATAGGCCTAGAGCAAACAGTCAGGTCCAAAAGTTTCCAAAAGACTGCGGCTCAGGCTAGGATTTCATAATGGGATGATGAACGTGTATGGATTATTATGTATCCTTTATTTATCTGTAATAATATTTGCCTGGCTAAAGCCAGAGGATTCCGAAACGTCAGTCATTATGAGTGGCACGCTTTTCGCTTCACACAGTAGCCATCCTTTCGCGGCGTTTGCACGTTGCATGCGCACGGCCAATCTTTTTCGGCGACATCTTCGGACGTCTTCTACCTGTCTGTCGCTCACTAGTTCCAGTTCGTTAATCCTTTCGCTTTTTGAATATCTTGAGACCAAAGTGCTATGAATCAGCATTCTTTCAGCATAAGTCATCGCGACTGGCCTGTATTCATCCAGTCTTACCCCGTCAGAAAGCTTTGCTCTAACAACCAAAGAAAAATGACCCAACTTTAGTAATTGATCCTAATGGTGCTAGAGGGTTTGATGTGGCCATTAACTTCCAGGCACCTTATCCATCTACCGCACAACCAATTACAAAACAATCCTTTCACTTAAGCCGAAACAGTGTATATAAGAGGCGATTCCACAGGAATTGAAAGAATTTGACATTCACAGAAAGACTTGGGGTTTGGTGCACTTCATAATTTGGGTTTTGGGCTTTTGGGTAATTTACGGGCCTTCGCTTCAAATGAGAGACTTTCGTGCACACATAACGTCATGCCGTGTGTTGTGGATGAATGTCGAGAGTAATTGGAGTCATTTCATATGCACCATTTGAGAGCTCGGCCTTTAACATAATACCATATTTTGAGATTAGATTTGTATTCACGCAACTTCAGCAAATTCTCTCCACCTGTGCACATGTGACAGAACTGATTCACCCGCAAAGTGATTTAGCAAGTAGCTTTTGGCAAGTGACATTTGGTAATCTTTTTCAATGGATTCCTTCTTACGAAACCGCACAGTAGAAAGGTTCTGACACACTGAGTCGTTAAATGCTATAGCATTTACCAAAGCAGGACTCTCGATAGGAATGAGGAAGGTCGTTGGGGTCACGACAAACCTTCAGACGCGTCGGCGCATTTCCAGCTTGTGGAACCCTGCATTTAGAGACGCACAAAAGATCCCATTATCTTTATTTATTCAAGAACATAGACGGCCATATTGTTCTAACTCTCCGTAACCCCTTTTGGGATACCAGCCACAGAAGCGGGGCGGGTGACCGCTCTGTCCCCAGCCACCACAGGCCTGCCCGCCAGCCCCTATCCAAACTAGCCAGACAGTCCCATAGGAGCCTGGATGGCCAGTGTTCTCAGAACACAAAGCCCAGGGGAGAAGCACTCCACCCTGGCTGAGCATCATAGCTGCCTCCCCCCCACCCCACCACCACCCCCAGGAAAGATTGATCTCCACTTCCAGGCTGGACTGGTATCTGTACCCACAAAGAACTGGATGTGTCCCAGCCTGAGATGCTTGCGTTGACTTAAGCGACTCCCCATCCGAACATGAGCTATGTATGGTTTCTCAGCAAAAGTCATGTAATATATGGGAAGAACAGTTCTACGCTGTTATATATTGTGTGAGGCAACAAGGATTTTGTGGATTTGTAATGCCATGAAGTGTTACTGGATAAACTCCTCAACATGATGGGAATCTGTGGGCCATCTTATGCCCAATAAAACAAACATGTCAAGGTTCGCCTTTCCCAGAAAGCTTTACACACGATAACCTGCAATTACCAAAGTCACATGATCCGGGGAGAGACACAGTGATACAAACCCAACAACCCTAATAGTTGGTGTTGGCATGACAACGATGTCGTTTGCGGTTCGCAGTCAGGTTGTAGACACAGCAAGTCATTAATCTAAATATACATATGATCCAAACTGTGGCTGAAATCCATTCATGAATATGCTTTCCTAAATACTAAATATACAGTAAGTCTGTTTAAAAAATACCGCCTTTTATGAATGACTTTCCGTTTAAGAAGTAAAGCGAGATCCAGCCTAGCTAGACCCTGCACCTCTCTGTAAAAATAGCCAGGAAGTATGAAGGATAAGTGTGTTCTGAGGCAGACTTTATTGTCGACAGAAGGCCAGGAAACATCAAGCGGCCTACTTTTTTTTTCTGAAACGGGGGCAAGAACTGCTGTCGTTGTCTGGCCACAGGAATCTGTTCGTCCAATCCGGTCTCTTTAATGTGGCCGCCACCGCAACCTCATGCATTCCAGAGCGCACAAACATGTTGACCAAACGGGACTCATCAATCCGGATTATTCCGGCACCCTGCTTTTAAGCGTCCCCCTCGGTTTCACTTGCTCCCCTCCTTCCGAAACCACCTGCCCCTTGAACCCAACATGTTTCTCATTAAGACGCGCTTCTCAAGCGTCACTCCGCGTTTCACCTTCACTTGATTCGCTTCATCCTTGTTTGCAGCTCAAGTATGATGAAGAGCGATGCTATTTGAAGCCTCGACAGCGAGCGCGACGATATGCAAGGTATATTGCGGCCGTGCGGTTGAGGTCCTGCGCGTAATTAGGTCTCCCGGGTGCCAGCGTGACTCAAATTGAGGGTTAATCTGCAGGTTAAGATGCTTCCTTAGATAAACACACCTAATAGACAGACGGAGACAAATCAACAGGAGGCGGGCGGAGCCGGGCCAATCTCACAGCACTTATCACAGGGCTCGCGGGGGGAAAGCTCGGCCCCAGCCGCGAGCGCCATCGTCAAGGTGATCGCAGCGCAGGGGACGGGGGGACGGGGGGGGGGGCGGGTGTTTGCGTTGAGCCGCGTGTCAGTAATGATGCTGATGAAGGTTGCTGGATGGGGGTCATCCTTCTGCCAGCCTGCCATGTTAGGGACCTGTGGTGACTCGCACGTCAGGGTGCCCGGGCCCCAGCGCTCCCCTGGTTCATTCACTTTGATAGCTAATCAATGAGGGCCCGAAGGAGAAGCAGCTGAGTTCAGAGGAAAGGATCCTAATTGAATCTGACAATAATTTTCACATCTTTCTTGTGCCCTGTCTCCGATGCCATTAGCGACATTACTGTGATAATAGTTGCCATGACAGCATGAGCAATGCTCATTAATGACCCCGCTGGTGGTAATGTTCTGGGCCATCTTTTCTTTTCCTTTATATATTTTTTCTTTTTTTCTGTCCTCCTATCTCTATCTCTCTCTCCTCTTTTTCTCTCTCTCTATCTGTCCTGTTCCCCTGCATTCCTTATCGCTCTCCTTTTCTCTCTCTCTCTCTCTCTCTCTCTCTCTCTCTCTCTCTCTCTCTCTCTCTCTCTCGCTCGCTCGCTCGCTCGCTCGCTCTTGATCACCCCCTTTCTTTGTCTCGTTTTCTATCTCTCTCTGTCTCGCTCTCCCTCTCTCTCCTTCATTTCTCTGGTTCTTTTCCTCTCCCCCGGACATAACCAAGATTGTCAGTCTGCGAATGGACCTATCAAGTACAGAAAGGTCAAGGATAGTTCTCGTCTCAAAGTAGAAACTAACACAAAGTGACCTGGACCAAGTCTGTAGCGACATACAGCGTGGTACAGTGCCGACCAAGAATTGTCTGACATTCTCCCAGACTGGGAAGGGACATCGCAACTAGACGCGTTCGTTCACGGCTTTACAGAGTGTCTGGAGCTCGTTCCCTCTGTTGACATGATCTCCTCCCCGCGCTCCCCACAGTGTAGCGTACCAGATGGGACACCGTGTCCACAAAGCCTTCTATTCTCACGCACTCGCCGGGCAGCGCCACCGAAAAACAAACATCTGTTGCGGACGGGCTCTCGTGCTTCTCCGTGGCCGAGCGCCGTTTTTTAACGAGAGGCTGCCGAGCTCCTTCCCCTAGAGGCCCTGGGGTGGAGGACCAGCTAGCGGGGTGATGCTCACTCAGGAGGCCCCTTCCCCTAGAGGCCCTGGGGTGGAGGACCAGCTATCGGGGTGATGCTCACTCAGGAGGCCCCTTCCCCTTGTGACCCTGGATTGGAGGACCAGCTAGCGGGGCGACGCTCGCGCAGGAGGCCGTCTATGTAAACAGAAGGGTGTCTATCCCAGAAGCACCAGACTGTTGGAGGACATCCTGCGACTGGAGCCAGGAGTTTAGCCTCAGCCTGCGGAGTGGGAAGTCCAGCTGGAGATGGGATGGACACGCACACATGCACTGTAGACTACATAGGGACAAAACAACAGCGCACACACACACACAGACACACATGCACTGTAGACTACATAGGGACAAAACAACAGCGCGCACACACACACACAGACACACATGCACTGTAGACTACATAGGGACAAAACAACAGCGCGCACACACACACAGGCACTGTAGAGTACATAGGGACAAGTAACAGCACACACACAGACACACAAACACACACAGGCACTGAGGAGTACATAGGGACAGGTGAACAGCACGCACACACACACACACAGGCACTGTAGAGTACATAGGGACAAAACAACAGCAGACACACACACAGACACACATGGACTGTAGAGTACATAGAGACAAAACAACAGCGCACACACAGACACATCCACACAGACACACATGCACTATAGAGTACATAGGGATGAACCAATTGCGCGCACTCAAACACACAGGCACACACGCACTATAAAGTACATAGGGACGAAACAACAGCACACACAGACGCACATACTTTCAGAAAGGAGCACACAAAACACGTGCGCACAAACACCCACGCACATGCGGGAAACACACACAGACACATTAGTCACCGCTAACAGCAACACCCATTCCAATGTACGGGGCGCTGCATTGATTGAAGCTACACTGTGGTCTCAACGTGGATGAGGCAGAAGGAGCCCACGCAGATGTTAGGAGCAGTATCCGGGGGAGAGAGCCCAGTAATACAGGCCTCAATGGAGAACTGAAAGTGTCTGTCTGCCTGGACGTCACAACCGGTTCATCACCGACGCCAACGAAGGAAGACCAGGCAACGTCCAACCACAGCGTTGAGATGGAAACTTCCTGAGCATGGGTGGGGCCGGCCTCTGGCACCTGTCTCACCGCAGAAAGGAAGCACAAACTGAAGTCAGGCCTGCCCTCTCCAAGCAAACCTGCGCGCGGAGAAAAGCTGCGAAGAAAATCATTTCAAAACGCCACGCTGCACTTATCGTTCAAAAAATCGACTTCTTCAGTGTAAATATGGGGAATATAATGTCGTTAATATACTGGCACTATATTTTACTATGTTGTCCCTTTTGCCAGGGTTATCGAGAAAGTGAACAGTCTTTAATCAACCAGGTGGCAATATTTCGAAATGACTGAGGAACGAATGGCTGATATTAACCGGGATGTCAGTATTACAGAACAGTCCTTGGCCGCCTTCAGAACTTCCCCTGGACCTCCTCGATCAGCGTGACAGACAGAGGGGACTCATGCTGCTTGAATGGATGCACGTTTGAACTCTTTTGTTACAACAGGAAAGAGAGGGAAAAAAAGAAAAAAACATTCTGAAATTAGTTGACAGATTCCATTGGTCCCCAGGCTGTTTGACATGGCGCATCCTGGCAAATTAAGGTTAGAGGAAGGTAGACAGGACCTATTGGAGCCTGACTCTGCCTTGTCTGATGGTACAAGCAGCTGGAGGGCATTCCTAGGCTCAGATTTGTAATTACTCACTCGCATACACATACACATACGTGCGCACGCACGCACACAAACGCAATCGCACACAAACAAAATAACAAGACGTACAAAAGCCCTCCTCAAGCACAAAAATGTACGCAAACACAATTTATACACAAACGGTTTATTTAAATGCACAAATTGCATTTGGCCAAGCACACACTGTACTGTGGTATTAGGGAAACGCACTCGTTTTTTACTGTACTTTCAGAATGAGAAGATACATCATGAAATTACATAACGAAGACACAAAAACACACCCAGGCCCAGAGCATGACATCCCAAATCAGCTATTATTTCACTGCAAGACGCCAGTCATGGAAGCGCCGTTGGTCATCCTATCGTCACGGACAACGGATAGCGGAACTCCTCGCGGACGGCTGCCATATAATGAGAAACTCACCAAGCGATTGAGTGCGTCGCGAGAACGATGGTATGCACGACAAGATTCAATACATCCATAATAATAATTAGGATACGCTGTGTAAGAAAGCGCTATCACTGCCACTCTGGCACACTCGATCTGTCTTTTCCACACAGTATTTCTGCCTCGTATTTTGAGGATCATAGCGGTACAGCATAACTATGAAACATAGGTATACGCTCTCCGACGACCTCGGGCAACATGTGTGCATTCTACCCAGCTGCAACCGAATTGTGCGATACAGTGGAGTAAGCTGGGTTAGCCTGTGTTGCCTGCCGTAGGGGGTCCAATCGTGCCTCTATGTTCTCCCGCTGCACTCACATTACACTAAGCCCGCAGACAGCCAGCGCACGACACAAAGCGGCAGACACCTACCCCCCCTCCTCTATCCCCTCCTACCCCTCCCACCCCTCCCAAAAATAGATTACTATGTGTATCCTTTAATGAGTGGTCTATATCGCTTGGCCCGGAGCCAGACTCAAGTCTGCATCTGCTCCGATACAGGAAGTAAAACGTTTCAACACTCATAGAGCAGCTGGACAGGCAGTCAAGTCTGTGGTGATGGTGGGGGGAGAGGAGATAGTGGCAGGGGGGTAGGGTGGCAGAAGCCTATCCATCTTAGTTTTTTGTTTTCACTCTCTGCTCTGATATTTCTCCACATCTTTCTCCACATTCTCCCACCCTTTCTCTTTTTCTCTTTCTCCCCCTCACACACACACACACACACATACACGCTGTCACCACCATGGAAATGTCTTGACTGGCTTCTCCAATCATATTCTATCATAACCGTTCACCCTCCCCACCCCTAATCACAGTCAAGTATTCAGAACTGTAGTGACAAAAACAAGTGCTCTCTCTCTCTCTCTTTAGCCTCTCCTCTCGCCTCTCTCTTCTTCTCTCGTCTCTCTCCTCTCTCTATGCCACGCCTACTCCTTTCTTCCCTGAGTGTCTCGACATTTGTACCAATGTCAGCAGGGTACAAAAGCCATATAAACGAATGCACATTTAAGTGAAACCTTCAGCTGTTTCACCCATTTCCAGAAGCCAGACAGGCCTGTGCCTATATGCGAGTGTTTGTCATTACATCCCACTTGTGTTCTGCCAACCTGGTTGGACAAATGAAGCGTTAGATTGGAAAAAGCGAGGCGCAGGCACGTTCTGTGCGTGCATTAACACGGCACTGTCGCTCATAGATCTATAGGCGTGCTCTTTCGACCACTCCTCCTCGTTTCTGAGGCTGGGGAGAGAGGAGTTGGGCGCAGTAGCTTGGGCATCCTCAGCAGATCCACGATCTCCTGCGTGAGCATCCGGATCTTATACGTTGGGGAGCTTACGTGTTGGGGCCGATTCCCTCCGACGGTAAGCGCTGTTTGTCATCCTGTTGTCCAAGATACCGTTCTGTGCAGCCGGCTTTTCGTGTCAGGGTTTACTGCAGGCTGGCGTGACAGAATAGACGAAGCCTCCAACTTCACCTTGGAAGGACTCGGCATGTGCTAACATCCGGGCTCTGCTCTCTACCTGCTGCAACGTCTAACCGCGGTTGTCTGCCACATTCCGTCCTTACTCTACTTGTGGGTGAGAGAGGTGCCTGCAGAGCGGTTACGCGAGAAACTAGTCGTCGGTACATCGCTGTTTCATCGCAGAAGGATTTATCCTTCTTTCTTCTTCTGTTTCTTCATTCTTTTTTTTCTCTCATGGTTTTGGTTATGATGTGGTGGTCGAACCACCTCGAGAGGCAAAACTTTTTTTCCTGCAGGAGGGAAGGCAGAAGAGTCTGCACGTAAGTTGAATGAAAGCAGAAGATTTCAGATTACTAGGTGATCAAATCCGATACAGTCAATCGAACACGTCTGTACCAAGCAGTGTCTCTTTCATTCATTCTCTCTCTCTACAAATGGTACCAACAAAACTGTCAACACCGAGTTAGGTTCACACTCTGATATACCAAATCAGCGTGCCGGAAATCTTCTCCCTGCTTGCTGTCTTTTAGAAAATGCCTTGCATTTTGAGATGATCCAGAGTCATTATCCATTGCTTAGCGACGAGGAGGTCGTGTGATGTGGGCGTGATCTATGATAGGCTGCTGAGAAGTTTCTGATCGACCGTGTTGGTTTTCCCAGTTTTTGCCAGCAGATGCTGATTGTGTTTGACGCCTACTTAGTAAAGGACAGGAGATGAGGGATACACAAGCCATCGTCTCATCTCAGTCACATCAGGGAGTCAGGTCCATTAGCGGCTTATAAAACAGTTTCAACATTTCGAATTCAGCGAGTAATGAAACTTCAAAGTGCTACCAAGAAGGCGTACTGTGGGGCACCAAAACAGTGTTGTGTGTGTATACTCTGCTGTATCTGTGTGCGTGTGTTTTGGGGGGGGGCTTGTGTAAGTGAGTACGTTTATTTTGACATGCAACATTTTGATCTTGTCGTGTTCCGTATTGAGTAGGTCCTTAATAGACCTGTCCGTCCTCTGCAGTTGCTTTCAGAACCCCCCGAACATCTTACTCTTCCGCTTTTCATTTAAGCGAGCAAATTCAATCCGAAGGTTAAGACAGGAGCGGTGCACTCGGTTAATTATGTCTAATAAATCTTGGTCCAAATTGCCCTCCAGGGGTTGGAGACGGCTGCCAGGGAAACGAAGGCACCGTACTGGCACTTTGGTATTTGTTATTCTACCGTTAACGGATCACTTTCAGCTCGCCATCTGGTTAGATCTTCCTCTCTCGCGTCAGCGCATGGCATTGTGTGTAGACGACCCAGTTCTATCAGATTATAAGAATATGAGAGGGAGCCGTACCATCCTCTGCGCTGCCCTGAGCACGCATGCTTATACTTCTCCACAGCCCCGGGGGCTCCCTCGCCTCGTCCAATTCCAACAACATGCTCCGGCGTCAAATACGTATCTTGAAGTGAGGCTGTTCAACCAGGGAAGAGTGGCGTGGGAGACTGTGCGAACTTCGCCATACCTTGAATTAGATATGGTCGTCTCAATTGCGCTTCACGGAGCTACCCGTCGCTGTAGTCGCACACTGCCAGCTGGGGGCGTGCGAGCGCGCGTGTGTCCGTGCGTTTGCATGTGGACGGGCGAGATAAGGTGAAACGAACAGCGAAGAACCGTTTGGTTCCTTCTTCGACGCGGTTCCTTCTCCCCAGGGCTGCGTGGCGCTGACCCCAGACATGGGTTCTGATAGAGCATCTGGAAGACAGGAACGCTTCAGGGGCGCCCATATGCAGATGCTCATGACTGGCTTTGGCCGGAATCTGTGTGCCCCCCCCCCCTCACCAGAACACCCGGCCCTTTGTCAAACGCAATGTAAAACGAAACCTGATAAAAGTCCTGTGCATACAAGAGCCTTGTGAGTCGAAATGTGCGGAGCGTTTTTGAGGGGGGGGTCGGAACCTAGTATTGCAATGGTGCTTGGTAGACTGTGGTTAGAGCCTGGCCTCTCTGATAGAAAGGTTTCCAAGTGTCTATCAAGCAGCGCTCTGTATGAGGAATCAACACTGTTCATTAAAACGGTTAATCATGGCCAAATTCTATGGGAGCAGAGGGTCGGGCTGAGCAATTAAAGGGTCGTGTGAAGATGGGTATCAGTTAGCTACCTTAACAGCTTCGCGTGGTAGCCGCATACCCAACAGTAGTCGGTCGATCTACGCGGAGCCACATCCAGTCTAGGCATTTGAGTAGACTATATTGATTGATTCTTTTTTCTTTTTTTTTTACTTCCTCACATTGTTTTTAGCTCGAGCGGTTATTGTGTCTGAGTGGGTGTATTTGAAAGTCGGCATGAACACCACACTTCCAGACGCTTGTGAGAAAACAACTTGAACTGCACCTTTTCCAGAGGCTGTTGGGCTGGTTGAGGAAGGGGTCTTTGGACGGGGCTGGGATAGACGGAAGCCGTCTGGGATCGTGCCTGCGGGTCGTCTGGCTGCAAGCCAGCGATGGAGGAGGTTGCAGCTGGACCAGCTCGTCTCCTTCGGGTTCTCATCACATAGACTGACTATTGTGCAACGTTTCACTGATTTCAGATCAGCCCTGAGAGTGCGGCAGGAACTCCAGCCTGGGTTCTTCTCCATGGTTACCTACAAGAGAGGACCTAGCGTCTGTCTGGTTTTGAACCGAGTGGAGATGCGCGCCACATGTGCAAGTCAGGAGGCGGATGAATGGTCTGTGTCAGTGTGAGGCCAGCACAGGATTGAGTTAGGAGGGCGTCTCTGGCTAACACGTGTGAAATATTGCCAAATTCTATGGGAGCAGAGGGTCGGGCTGAGGGCATTAAGGGTCTGTGAGGATGGATCAGTAGCTACCTTAACAGCTCTCCGGGGAGGAATCCCAACATGAGTCGGATCACGAGGATCCAGTTAAGGATTAGTTATATTACTTGTGTTTCTTTTTTTTCTTTTTTTTTTTACTCCTCCAGCTTGTTTTTTGGCTCGAGCGGTTATGTGTCTTGAGGGTGTATTTGAAAGTCGGCATGAACACCACACTTCCAGACGCTTGTGAGAAAACAACTTGAACTGCACCTTTTCCAGAGGCTGTTGGGCTGGTTGAGGAAGGGGTCTTTGGACGGGGCTGGGATAGACGGAAGCCGTCTGGGATCGTGCCTGCGGGTCGTCTGGCTGCAAGCCAGCGATGGAGGAGTCCTGGCTGTGCAACGTTTCACTGATTTCAGATCAGCCCTGAGAGTGCGGCAGGAACTCCAGCCTGGGTTCTTCTCCATGGTTACCTACAAAGGGACATTAGCAGTCTGGTTTTGAACCAGGAGACCCCACATGTGAATCGATGAATGAGTGGGGGAGGCGGTAGGGGGTTGGAAGGGGGGTGGGGGGATTGGCATTGGTGGTGGTGGGGGGCGGGGTTGTCTTTTATTATCCGTGCAACGGGTGTTCCCCCAAAAAATGTAAACGTCCCCCCTGCGCGCTCCGAGCGTACAACTGAAATTTAGGCGAAAGCAAATTGGACTAAAAGGAATCGCCGTCGAATCCAACCTTGCACGTTGTTATCTCCTCCCGTGGCAGCGCCCGGAGACCGGGCTGGCACGGGTCTCCCAGAACAAACAAAAGCGTTGAGCATCGTGTTTAATTAGCTGAATGGAGCTTGGTGAAGTGGCCAGGGGGATTGTGGCTGAGTAGGCCGTGGAGAGTATTAACGCTCATTATTCAAATGTACCTGAACAAGTGTCTCCCCGGCCCTATCAATAGCAGAATGGTTCTCATGCGTTTAGATACAGACAATTAAACCGAGGTTATTCCCTCTTTTACTGTTGCTGCCGTGACAAGTCATTTTAGTAATGTCCCATTAACCCTCCTGTTGTGTTCAAACTTGCTCTCTGAAAAATGATGCACCCCGAATTTGATCGTCAAAAGGTTCCATGACATTTGTTCATGCAGGACATCTGAACGCACACACTCTTTGGAAAACTGTTTGATTTTCAGTTTATATTCAGCGTTTGCACCCCCATGTTGTTCTTGGTCAACAATGACCAACGATTCAGAACGAACCGCTGTTTTATCAGATGGACATGAATTCCTCTTCCAAACATTCAAGTACATTTTGAAAATAGCACCATACGTACCATCTGTACAGTGTATCAGTTAGGAGGATAGACAATAAATAGCTGATAGAACTTATAACATGTCATTTTGGACCAGGACTGAATCAATATAAAACCAACTCAACAAGAGAACAAGATAGTGGTTCTTCTTTTTATTTAGCTGGGCTGGCATACGAGTTGACCTCTTAACCTTGTTATAGAATGTAAATGCAGGATAAACACAATTCTGCAACGTGTGAACTCTAGATATTTTGGAGGAAAGAATTTGATAGAAGTGTTGACCCTGTTAAAATGGAGCACGGGTTGAACCGTGGGCTTGGCCCAGCGATGCTCCATTGATGCTGGGGGTTTACGGCAGAGCCCAGGGTCACATGGGCCGGACTTGTCCAAACACGCCGGGCCAGATCTTCAGCGGGAGCCAGCCAGGGGCTGTGTCCAGGGCCCTGTTAACACTCCAAACATTCAGAGGCACAGACCCGTGTCCCCAGACACGCTCTTTAAACACTTGTTAAAACTTGCACTTTTTTGCAATGTCAACAGCCGAGAACGACTCTACAGGGATCGCCTCCTGTGCTCTGTAAAACACTAATGGAGGGAGGAGAGAGAGACCCAGTGAAAGAGAGAGCGAGACCCAGTAAAAGATAGAGAGAGGGGAGAGACAGAGAGAGAGGGACAGAGAGAGAGAAAGAATAAGAGAGGGAAAAAGGTCTTGAGGTGGGGAAAAAAGGGAGACAGAAAGAATGAGAAAGATTGATGGAGTAAAGCGAGAAAGTTATAGTGCGAACGGAAGTCGTCTCCGCCCCAGTCCTCCCCACTCCCCTCCCCCTCCCCTCTCCTCCATGAAGGGTCTGATTGAGAGACAGGCTCAAATCCATCCCACCAAACGGCTCCCCTGCCCCCGAGCCTCCCGCCGAAAAACCCCCCAAACTAGGCAGCAGAGACCCCGAGGCAGGCTTCCATTACCACTACCTGTGAAAGCTTGGCAGGCCCCTGCACCCCTGAATGGAAACCCTGGGCAAATAAAAGCAGGCTGGCCTGTCTGCACTCTCTCTACCCGCAGATGGATGGTGAAAGGCAACGTGAGCTTCCATGGCAGAAGGGGCAGGAACTCTCCCCCTCAGGCCCCACCACCCCTCTCCCCCTACCCCAGCCCACCCCCCTCTGGCCCCCGGGCTCCTGTGGAAAGTCTTGTCTGAGGAGTTTCCATTGTCCTGCATAGAGGGACAGTGAGAGAGAGAGAGGCCACCGGGGTGGGTGTTCATCTGCATTAAGGGTGCAAGGGGAGATGGGGGGTACTGGGGGCAGGGGGCTTGGGGGTGGGAAGGGGGGGGGGCAGCGTCCCTGGGTTTTGTCGTGTGTTCATACCGAGCCTCCCCAGACTTGGCTGGTGGAATAACTTGAATAACTCCCTCCCTGGTGTCTGCCATGGTGGCAGGAGTCAGGGAGGAGAGCGAGAGAGACAGAGAGAGACTTAGACAAGAGGCCACCCAGCCAAGTCCTCTTAGACTTTCCAGTCCTGCGCTGCGTTGCTGTTCCATTGCATCATAGCAACCGGCCTCGCCCAGGTTCTCCTCCAGCTATTGTGTTTCTTACTTAATGAGGTTGGAAGGGTCTGCAGACAGCTGGACACAGTGCAGGTGAGCTCAGTGCCTATTTAAGTTGTGTGTGTGTGTGTGTGCGTGTATGTGTGCGTATTCACTATCTACCTTGTCATGGCCCTTGGGTCTAGACAGAGACTTAGTGTGTCGAAAACAGTCTGTTGGTCCAGTGTGTCAGTCAAAGATGGAGGGAACTCCATGTGCCTCACACTCCCAACCAGACAGAGGGGAGTCAAAGGGGAGGCCTGATAGTCATGTATTGTGCCTGGAGGTTTAAGCAGTGTAAATGTAATCAGTCACATACATGCATGGGTACAGCACAACCCAAACAACCAGATCCACACAGATATATACACACACACAGACACACACACACATGCACACAGACACACACACACACACACACACATGCACACACACACACATGCACACAGACACACGCACACATGCACACAGACACACACACACACATACGCACACACACATACACACAGACACACAGACACACATGCACACAGACACACACACCCATGCACACAGACACACACATGCAACCAGACGCGCACACACACATGCACACACACACACACACACACACATGCACATAGACACACACATGCACACAGAAACACACACGCACAAACACACAGACACACATGCACATAGACACACACATGCACACAGACACACACACACATGCACACAGACAGACACATGCAGCCAGACGCGCACACACACATGCACACAGACACACACATGCAGCCAGACGCACACACACACATGCACACAGACACACACACACATGCACACAGACACACACACACACATGCACACAGACACACACACACATGCACACAGACACACACACACGCACACAGGAAACAAGTCACAGTTGTCCGGCTACGGAGTTCAGGTCAGGGATGTGGACGTGATGCCACCCAGTTGCGCCCCCCTGCGCCAGCTGCATGGCCAGCCTGCTGGAGCGCAGCCCCGCCGCTTACACAAACAACAGGGAAATGTTCTTTGCTTCGTCCGTGTCTTTTTTCTCTCGTTTTATTAACGGTTTTCTTTCTCCCTTCCTCCCCTCCTGATGAGGGAGAGAGGTGATTCGTCCGTGGACCCCCGGCGACCAGCTTCCTTCCCTCCGCGGCGCACACTGGCGGAAATAAGAAAAATGATTATGGAGGCAGAGGAGGGGACTTAATGGAGGAAATCATTTAGACATTACAGTCATTTTAATGCCCTCCTGTCTGCCTTAAATCACCCTGGAGGAGATCACCACTCACAGTCACAGCTCCTGCTCCTCTGTGTTCAAGTACCTGGATGGCCCACTGGTTGAATTAGTGCAAGGGACACAAGGTTAGCATGTCAGTCCTGAGCTTCGATGAGGTGTTTGTCACACAGGCGATGTCCGTGGACGAGAATCTTTCCAGACGAGCGCCAGACGGGCGTTATATCGTAACATCGCGTCAGATAACAAGTTCTCTGCCCATGCATGTACAAGGCAGTCAGATATTTAGAAAACAATCCAAAGACATTCGACATAGTTGACCTTGTAGTAGTCTCACTCGACTGGCCCTAATGGCCGTTCATTCAGTGGAATACAGCTTCCTGTCTCCTCATCAGCCCACATTGTTTCAATCACAACCTTCACCACCAACAACAGGAAAGCCGATACGAACGCTGGATCTTCGCGGTATAATTGGGATCCACGTTAACCTTGCCTCAGCGCAGGAAGTTAATGAATCAAATCAATACCTCTCTCCGCTGATCCATAATTATTTGAAAAGAGATGAAAAATTAAACAGACCCGGCCTATGAGGTTATCATGCCACGCAATTAGCCCGCCGGAGGGAGATTATGTTACCTAGATACCGACGAGGAAGTGTAATTTCTCTTGCAGACGGAGTTTTTTAATGAAGAGTGCAATTACCTAAATAGGTCAGCCCAAGACATGCTGCTGCTTCTGCTGTCTGTAGTCAGTACTCTCCCCATACCTGGGAGGAAGCTCCCGGAAAGAGAGAGACACACACACAGAGAGTGAGAGGAGAGAGAGACAGAGAGAGATGGAGAGAGAGCGGAGAGATAGGAGAGAGATAGAGAGGGAGAGAGAGAGATGGGAGAGAGGAAGATATAGTGGAGAGAGAGGAGGGAGAGAGAGAGAAGGGAGAGAGAGATAGAGGGGAGAGAGAGACAGGGAGGAGAGTGAGAGAGATATAGGGAGAGAGAGGAAGAGAGAGGGGAGAGAGATATAGAGAGAGATAGAATGAGAGAGAGACAGAGAGAGAGAAAGAGAAAGAGAGAGAGAGAGAGAGAGGAGAGAGAGCTGTTGCAAATGGATGTTACCTCCTCCATCCCCCTCTCTTTACTTTTTGCGTGTGCCTCGCTCTCCTCTGGATTGGCTCCACCTCAGTTTCTAATTAAATATCCCTGAGCTGAAGCTCTTTGTTATGCAGATAGTATGCAGGGATCACACTTAACTATCTCACTCTACACATCAGGTGGAGGTGGAACACTGCAGTCTTCCAGTTATTAGTATTATTATTTTATAATAAACCCCATATGTTGAGTGTTATCTATTAAGAATCTGTGATACGTTTCAGTTGACATGTTTTGGTTTAAACATGGTTCTAATGTGATTTCCTTCCTGAAGCTTGTGAAAGTACTTTACCGTGTCTGTAAGGTGATGTGTACATGGGCAGAGATTAAACACGTGACATCGAAGTAACACATTGTGACACATAAACTTTTTTTTTTAATAGCATTCAGTTGTTCCAGTGAGTATGACTTGAAATCAGTTATCTCCTGCCATTAATCAGACCAGGGTGGCAATGGTGGGAGACCTGTGTGACCTCTGGAAACCAAACCTAGTTAGCAACACTTCATGGCTCTAATCAAAACTTTGTTCGGGTAAAATGAATCTCGCCAGCACGGCGTTTCTATTTACTGTATGAGTTTTTCACTTAAATACTAATTTGCACATGATTAAAGATGAAGGAACACTGATATTTACACTTGGATAATTGACTTACAGTACTTGAGTTTCACCTTCTGTTTTAAATCCAATGTTATGAAGAACCAGAAATAGTGTTAACCGTAGCAATTTAGGTTTTCATTGTGCTGTGCACTTCCAATTAGGAAATACACTTCACACACTCTGAACTCAGCAGGTCGCTAATGCTCTATAAGTAGGTAACAGAGAGCAGGTTGTAATGATACAAAGCTCAGCCTTCAGTGTAATTTTCCTAATGAAAAGCATGTATTGTTTGTCACCGCGTACACAAAAGGACTTTGGTAGCAAAGCGTTGAATAAGGACACCCAGCGAGAAACCAGCGCGCCTACGAACGCGTTCCCTCCGACCGTTCCTGGGTTTTGTGAACGACCACTGGCGACTGAACGTAATTCGCTGCGTTCGTTGAAATGCGTTGCACAGATACGCAGCCTCGCAATGTAAAGTTGGCCGGAAAGCGGTTTCCCTGTGTACTTTTTGATTGAAAGCAACGACTTGGCGTTCCGCTCTCTCCTCAGCACAGATCGGGTGACTTTCGACCCACCAAATGTTGTCTTTTTCAGGTTCTCACTGTGGCAGGTGCTTTGATACAACTTGTCAACAAGTGCTATTTTCCAACAACTTGGCAGCGACTCCCGGACAGATTCCAAGTTGTTATTTCCAGGAGAGAAACATAATATGACTGCAAAATTCTACAGAGGCTTTGGAAAAAATAACACTGCTCCTAGTTTCATAATGCATGCTGATTATAGTAGAGTTTGGAAGGATTGGAATCTAATGGACCATAATTGGATGTAATACTACTTGTCCATGGGATGGATGGTCCAGCATACCTATTTCCATGGACCGGTTCTGCCTAACACTCCCACACAGAGATGAGCTGGAAATATGTTTCAGTGAATGACACCTGCTTAGCTTCTGAAGCTAAATCAGTGTCAATCATTTCTGGGTGGTTGGCGGGGAGCTCGCTAGGCCCGGTTCCAGCATCTGATCCTGTCCAATCTGTTTGGCTAGCTGACTGACTGGAGGTGCATGCTGTTTTTGTGCTTGTGTGGGATGCTCTCAAGCTGCTTTCCTATCCAAAGGACCATCCAAGCCGATGCTATTCGAGACAAGCATTAGCTCCGCGTCCAGAACCGGAGGACCCAAAATGGCACGTTTTAAAGATCGCCATCGGTTCCGTGGAAGACGTCAAAATATGCCGAGCGCGGCGTCTCGCGAGCAAGTTCTCCGACCAAAAAGACCGAATCGTCTTCGTCCTCCCAGACAACTAGCCGGCTTGGTAGTTAGTGAACATCTCTAGCTGCAGTTGTAGTGTGGAGTTAGATCACATGTCTGGAGCGAGGCTGTGGTATACATCACCTTCCACCCAGGGATCCTCTCTAAACGCTGCCTTTAAACTCCACTAACCGTCTCCACATTGATTTTATGTCTCCGTTTCTGTTTTTTCTTCCCTCTCTCTTTTTTTTTCCCTCCCCGGGTTGTGAGCAAGCAAACCCAGCTGAACCCTAAGCACCCTGCGTCCCACTGCCTCTCCCTGCAGGCATGCTCATCACACAGACGCTCCACAGCAGCATCGTAGCCAGAAACACACCCTCCGCAATGCAGGCCATCACAAGGCAAAGGTGACAACAGACCCTTTTTATTTTATGTTTTTTTTTTTTTTTTTCACCATTTTCAAACAATCCCGAGCCATCAAATAAGCTGTTTTCTCGCATGTTCAGAGGTTGAGGGTGGGTTTGTGTGTGTATGTGTGTGTGTGTTTTTCCTCTGGAGCAAGATTTTCTTTCCCCCCTCCTTTCCCTCCATCTCTGTCTCTCTGGCATCTTTATTTATTTCCCGTGTGTCTGTGTAGGAGTTCACATCAGAGGGTGGCAGGGTGGCTGTCTTCTCTGAAGTCGTCAGTCTCTCTCCTTCTCTCTCTCCTTCTCACACTCTTCTTCTCTCTACATCCCCCCCCCTCTTTTTAACAAACATTTGCAGTGCGAGTTGACTTTTCTTGTGCTGTGATCTATGATTACAAGGGGTGTTAGCGCAGGTGGTGAAAGCAGAGTAAACTTGGCCTGCTCCTCTGTCACTCTGGGTCTCGCAGCACACCCTCCCGTGCCTGTCAGATCAGCCAGTTTAGAGCGGTCAGAGCGTCTTGCCACAATCGCACGCTGGCGCCACAATCGCCTCAACTGCAACCCCCGTTTCACTGAGAAAGGAACACATGCCCAAAATACACTTTAACCGCTCGCGGTTCCGCCTTGTCCCCCGATTCTAGGCCAGACTGGACTGTGTTTGTCCTCTTCCTGGTTAGCAGCGTGCTCACCTGGACAAGGGTGGGGGCGTGTGGTTTGGGCTCCACACAGGTCCAGTCAGAGAGAGGGGACTGGCCACTGGCCACTGGGATCCGTGGACGGGATCGTCAACAATGACAATCCTGTCCTGATTTGAGACGGTGGGATGGACGGACAACTAATACTTGGGAGTGGTCAGTGTCTGGAGTGTTTGTGTGTGTGTGTGTGTGTTTGTTTGCACGCTCTGTGTGTGTTGGTGAGGACGCGGGGAGAGGGGATGTATATATTTGTGTCAGGGCATGAAAGGTTGATTGCCACAAGTCATAAACGGACCAGCTTGATTGTGAAAGAGGCGGTGTGGAGGGAGCGGTGATTTTCCACCTGTGCGAAGCAGAATGACTAAGCCGTGCTGAAAGGACAGCGTGAGCTTATACAGTGATGTCTGTTTGTATGTCATGTGTTTTACATGCCAATGCCATACAATGCCGTAATGATCAGCGCTAAATTTGTTTATGTAATTTTTCTTCATTTTTCTATGCCAAAAAGCATTGACTCCAACATCAGGCAGCACAATATTTATTTGGCTTTTTTGTCCTGAAAATGAAAGCAATTAAACGGCACCTTTAAATGAGATAGGAGGCAATCTTAATTTTCTCCTTAAGTGCTGTTTCCACGGCAATCAAAGCCCTCTGCAGGGGGTGAGAGAATGGAGGCGTTGAGAGAGAGAGAGCAGCAGGAACAGACTGACAGAGAGGGAGACGCGCTCACACGTGCGTGCGCACTCACGCGCGCGCCAACACGCACGCGCTCAAATCACTTGCCGTGCAATGTGGTACACTGTGAACGCATACACTCACTCCCAGCTTTTTCTTTTTTTCCTTTTCTCTTTTTTTCATACGAACATTACAAAGCACACATTGACAAACTCGTTTAATGGCTCTCTGTATAATCCGCGCATGTATTAGCGTCGAACGAGTAATTTGCGAGTCCTTATGGTTTACCGGTTGCAACTACAAATGAGTCATCATCAGCTCACATACGATGCTTGTTCTACCTCGTTAAATATCTGCCTTTGCCTCAATTGTGTTACAGGTGTCCTAGAGCAGAGCTCTAATGGAATGTTTTTTTTTTCTTCCTATCAATGAATTTGTCACAGGATGAATATTCTGGTTGGAGCTTCCTCAATGTAGCAAAGCAGGAAGTATCCGGGCTGTTTCCGTCACAGTATTGGAGAACTGGTTTATCATCAGTCGTCATGTCTGCTTTTTTTGCCTGCTACACTCCAGCAGCTTCCTGAAACCTCCACTCTGGAACAACCGGCTCAGAGATGGAATGCATATCACTGTGTTCTTAGTCAACACCACTCACTGGTTGTGTGTGTGTGTGTGTGTGTGTGTGTGTGCATGCATGTACCAGTTGACAGACCCCTGAAACGCAATTATATAACTTTCACACACCTTGCAATATTACGTAATAACAGCAATAATCGTGTACAGCAGAAGTGTTGACCAAATCAACACATAAACAACCAAAATGGCTTTGTTGAGTGTATTTATAACGGTAATTTGGCAGCACTTGGCGTTCCAGAGTTGGTAATTAAATGTTTCTATAGTAAGAGCACCAGGCATGGTTTCCCAGATTCACATCTATCCTTATCACCTTCAGCTGTGTTCGCTGCCTTCGCTCCCAGCGGAGCCAACAGTAGGCTTTTTTCTCACAGGGGAGACATGGAGGCGTGTTAGAGATTTAATCAAATCTGATCAACTTCTGCCTTCATTTGTCTAAGAATGTCTGACAAGAGTTGAGTAGAGGAGACAGAGGAGGTATGGATATTCAGCGGGGAAGCGGAAATCTGCGGAACACATTCAGACCTGCTATTGATACTCGCTGAAAATACCGTTTTCTTTGTGTTTCAATTTATAGCAGCCCCAACACCTTCCAAAATACCTGAGGAACCTTTACAGTTCAACCTAACCTCATCCAAAAAATACTATACAATGTATTACATATCGTATTCTGACGTGCCCCAATATATTCCATCATGTTTGAATACAGAAAAGCTACAGTATCCACATGCTGTTGAGGGTCAAAAACAAACTTGAATCCTCTGGCAGTTATATAACTGTGCCAGACAGTGTTTTACAGGCATGGAGAAGGAGATGGAAAATGGAGGAAGATGTGAGGAGATAAAGAGAGACAGAGAGAGAGAGAGAGAGAGACAGAGAGAGAGAGAGAGAGAGAGAGAGAAAGAGGGATAGAGAGAGGGAGAGAGAGAGAGAGAGAGAAAGGGGGGAGAGAGAGGAGAGAGAGAGAGAGAGAGAGAGTAAGAAGCAGGCCTCTGTCTCTGTTCTGTGTGTGTAGCTGTAGTCTTGGGTTCATTTCTCATTACTCCCGGGTGCGCTCTCAAGCCTAGCGGAAATGGATTATGCTACAGAAGGAAAGGAATAATAACCAACTCCCCCCCCACCCCCCTCACTTTCCTCACAAACACAAACA
>BROE01000008.1:7630731-7647871 GCA_036571765.1 Plecoglossus altivelis | reverse complement strand
GGCGCTCTGCCCCTTTCTCCCTCCTTTCGCCCTTTCACCGCATGCCATGTGGGACTCTGGTAATTACTCCTTTCTCCCCAAACGCTAAACGAGTCCTCAAGAGGAAATGGCCCAACGGAGGGAGCCTCTAACCCGCTGTCCTCCTGCGAGCGCCGAACCCCGGCCCCCGCTTCCACGTCGGGCCCGACCACACCTCCCTTCTTAAGACCCGTAGTTGCTCTTAATACATTCACTTCTTTGCTCTAATTCTATTGCTAAGCGCATGTATGCACTCCGGGCTGTGTTTCTCCCTCTTTTCTTTCTTCCTTCTTCTCCTTTCTTGTTTTTGTGTTTTCGCCAACCTTTTCTTGTCTCCTGTTCTTGTTTTTCTCATTCCAACTTTGAGAAGTTGGAGCTCCTAGAGGCTTTCCTTCGTTTTGTGCTGTGTATTCTGGGCCTTTCGCGGTGTGCCTTATTCGTTGTGCTGCTGCTGTCGTCGCCTCGTTTGGGCACAGTGTGGTTTGTTTGGAATTAAATCCAGGCTTGTTTTCTTTGGGTTTGATCTTTTTTTTTTCTCCTTCTCTTATGCAGGCAAGGTGGAACTCCCAAAAGAGATTTTCTCCCCGTACAGATTAAAAAAAATGTTCTCACTCACCAAAAAAAAACAAACAAACACAAAAACAACTATTTTCCCTCAGACCTGTGTAATTAATAAGACATTGATTAGCATTTCACTCTTTGGTGCTTCACACCGAAGCAAACTGAAGGTTACCGTAACTGTAATCATTGTCATTCCATCACACACTCGGAGTTCCTCGAACAGCGGAATCTGAGGAAGACAGGAAATTAGAGCCAAGTTGGTTTCACCGCTGCTAGAGGCACCGCACATTTGATATTTTAAGCTACATATTTTCTCTCTTTCGCCCCCCCCCCTCCCCCCCACAGTTTTTCTCAGAAAAGAATTGTTCTATCCCCCCCCATGTTCCTTCTTGAGAACATCTTCAAGTAAAACGCCGTGTGTTTACCTTGAGAACATGTTCAGGTAGAACGCGGTGTGTGTTTATCTTGTCGGACTGGGCAGGGAGGACGAGGCACAGACAGGAAGGCTTCTTCTACCTGGTTAAATCACAGAGAGAAGGATGAGAGCAGACAACACTTTCCTCCACCTGGGGGTGGTGGGTGGTGGGGGTGGTGGTGGGGGTGGTGAGGGTGGTGGGTGGTGGTAATGAACGAGAGACTCCCTGGTCCTTCTCTCAGCCCTGACTCACCCAGCCGGCTAATAAAGACGACACTTGACAGCTAAACGAGAACGGGAGATAACGAGAGAAATGGCCGAGCGGAGGGCTGGTGGGAGAGAGAGGGAGAGCGAGGGAGAGAGAGAGAGAGAGAGAGAGGAAATTGAAGAAAGCGAGAGATTGGAAGAGAGGGGTTATGTCTGTTCACCCCTCACTGGCCAAATCATTTGGTGGTCTGTTAGAGACCACAGAGATGTCCGCTTCCCTGTTCAGCCTGCTTTGGAACGCTGCGACAGACAGCTGTCACACATAGTTAGCGATGCCAACGAGAGAGAGATGGAGAGAGACCGAGAGCGACGCAGAGTTCAAAAGATTAGAGGGCAAATGTGCTCCTTTCTGCACACGTGTGTTTGCCCGTGTGTGGGTGTACGGCAGCGAGATGGAAAGAGAGATAAACCATGACGGAGAAGAAAAGAAATGAAAGTGAACGAGAGACGTAAACACGACAAGTCTTTCCAGAGGGGCCCTGGTGAGTGTTGGAAAGGGTGCCCGGGGATGTGGCCCCTGGCCTGGCCTCAGGGGTCAGAGTCCGCCCCAGCTCTGGCCACAGTCAACGCAGAGAGAGGGCGTGCCTTTGTTTACAGTCCCTGCTGCGGGCAAACAATAAACAATGAAAAGACCGGGGCAGGGATGCCAGCTGCTTGCCCCAGGGTTGCCATTTTGGGAACGCTCACCCACGCCCCCTGTGCTCCCCACACACCCCCATCCCCTCCCACTCTCTGTCTCCCTCCGCTCTCCCCCCCCACACCACCCTCCCCTCACCTCCTCCTCCCCCGCTCCATCCCGGGCCCCAGAAACCCCAGTGGGGCGGTCGCCCAGGCCGGGCCCAGCCCAGCCACGCTGCCCCTCCACGAAACCACACGAGGGTGTGGTTCCGGCTGGAACAGGGAAGCCATTTATTTTGGGCGCATCTCTGCTGACTGACTCATGTGTTGACTGGAAAGTTGGCCTTGTGCTCCTGGACCTGATCGTCTGCCAACCCTGTGGCCTATCAGCTCCTGACCCTGCCCCTCTCCGTGGCCCCCCTACCTCAGCCCAAAATGGCCCAGTGTGGCCCAACCCCCCCCTGGCCCCATGATCCCCACCTCCCCCTCCTGCCCCAACCTCACCCCTCATTCCCAGACTATTTTTACCTTGTTCGCCTGCCACCCACCTCTTGGACACTGACTCAGGTTAGAATGTGGATCATAGTGACCTTGGGCTCATTTTCATAACGGTGCCAATATGGCGTGATTCAGCTTCCATGCGTGAGTATGTCCGTACCCTATAGTGCGAGGTATTACAGCAATAAGTACTTAACGTGCTCCCATATTCCAGCGCAGTTGCATACTGCAGTACGTGTTTGTGTGTGGGTGTGTGGGTGGAGGAGAGGCAGGTGAAGGGGGGAGATCAAATCGAAGGGTCCATATGTTCCTAGAAGAGTGATACTCCTGCTTTTCATGGCAAAGCTGCCGGAATATTTCTTCTTTAATTACAGCAGTACACGTCTGATACCTGGCCCTGAGGGAAACACCCAAACCTCCAATCATTCATTGCACTGCGAGCCCACATCTTTTCAATATCCTCCGAAAGCTGAAAGACGACGAGCGTGTAATGCGCGCGTGCGTGCGTGCGACTTGTGTAGTTGCGCGCGTGTGTGTGTGTGTGTGTGTGTGTCAGTGCGTGTGTGAGTGTGTGAAGGCTAGACTACAGTCGGACGCAGACAAAAGAACGTAGTGAAATGTGCCCCAGCTGCATTGTTCCAGATGGCAGGAGTTTGGATGTAAAAAAGAGGACGAGGTCCAATCAAACAAAAACCTTCAGACACCCGTAAAAAGCTCTACCTTAACCGGACCCCTATTTATCTACTTGGCAATTAAAGCTTAAAGTGTCTCTTTTGAATTGACCGGGTCGAATGTACTCTTCTTTTATACGATGTTATAGATGATGAAGACTCTGAGTTGGCTCGGGTCGTTTTCTTTGCACACAGGAACATCGTTCACCGTCACACAGTCATAGACACCTACAGTGGATTAAATTTAGCAAATACTGATTGAAAATGTTACAATGAAGAGCATTTTCTCCTCTCCTCCTCTCTTCCACTCCCCTCTCCTCTCCTTCTCTCTACACTCCCCATCTCCTCTCCTCCCCGTCCTCTCCTCCTCTCCACTCTCCTCCCCTTTTCTCTCCTCCTCCCCTCTCCATTCCCTTCTCCTCCCCTATCCTCTTCTCCTCCTCTCCTCCTCTCCTCTCCTCCTCTACCCTCTTCTCCTTCTCCTCCCCTTTCCTCTCCTCAGTCTGCTGAGGGCTGTGTGCTACAGCGTGGCTCTCTGACAGTCCCTCCACACCCACACTGGCAGCCCCAACGTGCCAATTAGTGGCCGTCTCCGCAGGGGGGTGTGTGCGGGGGGCTGGGGGTGGGGACACAGGGTGCCAGCGGTGGAGGACCGGGCCCAGACCTCAGACATTCCTTTCACTGCAACCCAGGGTACAATTAAGGGACGTCCCTCCCCTCGCGGCCCGCCACATCAACGCAAGTCCCAACCCAGCTGGAGTCCTTAATGACGGGTGAGGGGGTGGGACCAGGGACCGGGGACCGGGATGAGGGGCGGGGAGGGGGGATTCGAGGGGTCACGACCCCTGGTGTGCCACCTCGCTGTGCTACGCCCATCCTTCGGTTGCCGGTGTGTGAGTGTGTGTGTGTGTGTGTGTGTGTGGGGGGGGGGGTATGCGTGTGTGTGCAGGGTGGGGCCAGAGTCAACGGAAGGGGAGCACCGCCACAATCAAGCCCACCATCCCCCCTGTCCCCCCCCCACCCCACCCCGACATCTGAGAGTGCACTTGGGATCCACTCGTGCCGGCATCACAACATGTGGAGTGAGACAAGAGAATGGATGAGTGGAGGCAATGTGGGGTGAGGGGGGGTTCGGGGGTGTGTGTGTGCCTGTCTGGATGACTGCAGAGGGGGAGGAGGTGGAGGAGGAGGATGAGGTCCCGGGTCTAGCTCTGCTCCCTCAGACGTCCCCACCCTGATGGAGAGACTGGGGATAATGATATGTCTGTCTGTCCTGAACGTGTCTGTCTGTCATCCCTGTGCTACTGCTCTCTCCCCTTTTCTGAGTGAGTAGCAGTAGGGGACTTGAGGGGGTGGATTGTGTGTGTGTGTGTGTGTGTGTGTGTGTGTGTGTGCGTGTGCGTGTGCGTGTGTGTGTGTGAGTGGGTGGGTGACAAGGGGTCCCCACTGATTACAGTTGAATTGATGATGTCTCCAGTCAGACTCAAGATCCACCCTGTAATTGTAAGTCTAGAAGAGCATGCTACTGCAGAGAGTTGCAACAGTCAAACAGACCAAGCATGACAGTCTAACAAGCCACAGGGAAGAAAGTCTGAAGAGAGAGGAGAGGAACTAGCTCTGGATCCTCACAGGGTGTTTGAATTCAACCATAAACCACCTCATTGTACAAAGCTTTGCCCTAAATCCATTATACAAAACGAAAGGGTTTTTACTCGAGTCAGCGGCACAAAAAAAGGGTGACTGTCTCAGTCGGCTGGACGGACAGACAGACAGGCAGGCAGGCAGGCAGGCACAAAGGAACAAAGGCAGGCAGGCAGGAAGGCAGGCAGGCAGGCAGGCAGGCAAAGGCCTGACCTGGACAGTCACTCATCTCTATATTAAAGCACTCTGTGAGTCAGTGTGTCCGCCTTTGAGTCACCGTGGTCATGAACACCCTCGTTTGTCATGCCGTCTCCCCCGAGCTTGCTAGACTGATGGTAACCATGCCATCGCTACGTTTAGGATCCACAACAAGTTCCGCTTTATTACCCAACGTGTTATGCTGGATTCCACGATCTACGATGTTGTGTGATTGCACACCGTGGCACATCTGATGAAATGCAGCATCATTTCGTTTCTGCACGCATGCCACATGGTTTTTGTAAGGAAATTGAACACGCTTTTTTGTAACTTTCTGTGAACACTGCCGTCATATTCTCTAGAGAGACGTTGAGAGCATTACTTCTGTGCTGCATTCACAATGTTGACAGTTTTGTCCTCACCTTTCCTGCTTGTCACTCTCAAGACGAAGAGACAGAGAGAAGAACAATGCATCTCTCACCCCGCTCTTTACATTTGAAGTCCTAAGCTGCGACGTGTCAGGGTAGATGGAGATACGTAGACGTGGGCGGTGCGTGGGCGTGTGCACAGCAGTAGGGCAGCGTGTCTGGAGAGAACGCCGTTGCTATCGACCGCCCCGCTGCGCCGCGCCGGCTCTCATTGGCTTCTATAAATCTACCCTTCCCAGTCGCTTGACATTACCCCAAGCCTCGGTCCATCCCCCCTCCTCCCTCCCCCTCCTCCATCTGACACCTACCCCTTGCCCTCAGGACCCCCCCGGACCCCCGCCAAAACCAAAGTGACACTGGGTCTGCAGGCGAGGTTTGGGGGGCCGTGAGGTCACGGCCTTGACGGCGCTGGCTGTCGAGCGGGGGCGATGCGGGGCGTGCTGCAAGCCACCGCGAGGCCAGTTTGCCGGAGGAAGTGAGACATTCATTAGGACAGCCAAGCTGACGCTGTCACCCTCGCCCTCGCCCGCTCTCAAGAATCCGGGGTGAGACACACGTGCCAGCGCCGGCTGGGACCAGCACTGCACCCACGTCATCTTCGCACAACGGTTAACGCTGTGAAGAGTGTGCGTGTGCGTGTGTGTGGATGTGTGTGTTGCACAAGCCCAGAGATGCGTTTGAATCCATGGAACGTTCCCACGTGCCGAATACATGTACAACTGGTAAAAAACGAATGAACGCACCCACAGCCACACCCGAACAGGATCGCACGCACACGCCGCCAAGTCGCCGTGATGCGTGTGAGATGTACCACCGAGCGAGTCAGCTGCTGATGTTCGGCACGCCTTTATTGTGTCCCAGCGGACCCCGCTGACAAACGAAGCAGTTCGTCACGCCACCGAACAGCGAGTCTCTTCATGCGCGATGAGAGAGGGCCCGGATCAGGGGCCGTGTCCTCCACCCACTCCCCTGCCCACCCCCCTCCCCCCTCCCCGCTCCTCCAGGTTTGTTAACGCTTCCCAATCAAGCGCAGTGGAAAAGAGCGCCGCATTCGCCAGCCCTCTCCGCTCACAAAGGGGACAGCCTTTCCATCACCTTTATGCGTTGTCATCCATGCCTGACGGAGAGCGTAGAGAGAGAGAGAGAGGGATGACATCTCTCTCCAGTCCTTCAACTCTTTGTCACCATGACTCCTCGATGCTAAGCCACCTGTACACGCCGACATTGTCAGACGAAAATGAGAGTTGGGGTGCCTCCTTTTCTCTTTTTTTTGATTGATCCATTTCTACTGTTGTCTTTCCAAAGGGGAGAGATAATGAATACCTTGGTATTAGACTCTTAATTCCCTTCAAATGAGGTTGATGCACTGCTTTTGAGGTTATGAGAACCCCTGGCTTGGTTCATTTGTTTTAATTACCTGGGAGCAGAGACAAAGGTGGGAGAGAGACACACCAGAGGTTTGTTATTCTCATTAAAATGCAGGAAGTCGGATTCCTTGCGAAATGAAGGAAGACAGTCAGAGCTAGCGAGAGAGAGAGAGAGAGAGACAGAGAGAGAGAGAGAGAGAGAGCAGGGAGAGAGAGCAGAGAGAGAGAGAGGAGGGAGAGAAAGAGGAGGGAGGGAGAGGAGCGAGAGAGAGGAGCGAGAGCCAGACACAGAGAGAGGAGAGAAACCCTTACTCCTCTCCCACACAGGAGTTAACTCCGAATGCAGAGTAACGGAGGGTCACCTGAGGTTAAGGATGAGCCTAACACAACCGGGGTCGAGCCTCCACTCTGTCGTGGAAGAATCCCCACCTGTCAGTCTAAGGCACTTGACGAGGTGAGGAGGACCGGAGGACTCAGGCCGTACAGGTAACCATGACTTCCTCTCCTCCTCTGCTCTCACGTACAACACAGACTACCCACACGGACAAGAGACATTTTTACAAATGAAGAGAAACCGAATGGTAGCTTGGCCTGACTAATTAAACGTGGCCGTGGTTTCAGAAAGGGGGTGGTCACTTTATGGTTTGTGGACCTAAACCATTTTCAGATTAATATTATAGTATGGCTTGACTTGAGATTAGTATGCTAAGTGTCAATTAAGAGCTAAAAAGACAAAAGCCTGCCTTGTTTTGTCAAGCAAACTATCCAAGTAATGTCCCAAGGTTTGTTTAAATAAGATAACATGAGTACGACCAGAAGAGTCATCTCAAGTCACAGCTCACATGGATTTCCTTGTTAGGAGGGACGGAAACGAAAAAAGGCTAATTAGTTTTATTTAGCATCTTCATCATTTAGCCTAGTCGACATGGAACAGACCCCAGGCATATTCGCTGTGTGTTTTTTCATTCCACCTGAATGCTTAATTACCTAAATGAACTCATTATGTGCTTCATTGGACTAATTTAACTCTTTTATCCGAGGTCAAGGCTGACAAAGATTTAAAGCGACCGGTCCAGACCTTGGAGTCTAGGGCCTGTGTGTAGCTGGGCTCATACACCTGCCAAAGGCAGACCACACGAATACAGTGAATGGCAAAGAGCCCTGTATATGGGCCGGATACGTACACCTGGAAACATCTAGCTGAGCTAAAGAGGAGTTTTAAATGACTGCAGTTTGGTGGGTAGAAATACATCATATGCGCTTCTGTTGGTTTGCAGTTTGACACCGAAGACCACTGATAACTGCCGATCAATAATACTGTAAAACAAACACTTGATAGAGATGCAGTCTCACATCTGGCCTTGCAAGGTAGTCAGGAAAACAATGACTGGCCCAAGTTTGTGTCTATTCTAGCCCAGCCTAACCCAGCCTAGCCTAGCCCAGCCATAGTCCCTAGTCTCTAGTCCCTAGTCCGTCTTGTTATAGGCGTCCTGTGGCCACCTGTTTCCAGGGACAGATGGAAGGACAAGTACCTCAGCTGTCTCGGACTCTTTGAACAAGAGTGATATAACTATTTTCAGTTTGGCCAACCCTTGACGCATAGCGCTATGCCAAGTCCTGCAATGACATGCGGCCACCTTACATACCCCGCCCTGCCACACAATGACTATGCAGATCTGACGGCAGTGATTGTGGGCCGCACCGAGGCGGCTCGTAGTAGCGAGGCCTACTTCTGTCACCGCCAGAGGAGACTCAGATCTGTCTAACAGATGAAACAATACTCCACGCTCCTGAACATCACGAGAGAGAAAGTCGAGGGGAGTAAACGGCCGCACGCGAGACGGTTTTCGAGGGGGGGCGCGCAGCTAAAGTGGGCGGGGAGTAGCGTACAGGGAGGGACGAGAGCGCGCGCGGCGAGGCGTGGAGCAGGAAAGAGAGAGGATCATGGGAGGAGGGTTGACTGGGGAGGGAAGAGGAGGCTTGACAGGCGCACGGACGCGACGGAGTGAGGGAGGTAGCAGGAGAGAGAGAAGAGTTCGCTGAGCTTTGATCTTGCTATGTTCTCGGCTAAAATCGAGTAAAGCGTAGGACATATGCACTGGCACAGCAAATATATAACGGTATGATGATGTCAGCGACGAGCGAGTAAGGAGATGAAGAATCGATATAAAGAAAACTAAACACCCCCTCTTCGACAGCTAGAAACAGGGAAACGTATGTTAAGTTGTCAGAAATCTTTGGAGGGACTGATTTCGGTTCGCCTTGGACGTCTTTGCGTCATATTCAGTGTACATTCCACTTGTTGTCATTTTGTTTTATCATTCGCCACGGGGCGTCTCGCGCTTGCCGCAGAAAACCACAGTTCCGTCTTCTGCCCTTCCACATTTCCGCGATCTCCAAACAACTCTCAATTCACTTGACTCCTGTACACTTTTGGCGAAACTTTTTCTAAAGGAATTTTTCTTTCCCCACCTCACAACCCCACCGTTCACGTGTGAGTGCTGTATTAGAGAGTGCGCCAGATATATGTATAGAATGATACAATGCCCCGATAGTTTCGCACGAAAAAAAGAGTGGACAATCATAAACATTAGCTGCAGACTTTCCATCCTCTCCTCGATTTCGCATCGTGTAGACTGAAGATTCACAAGGACTAGTTCCGACAAAATCAATGACGATAAGGATAGTTATTGAATTAGCGCGGCCCTCTAAATGCTGAGAGCAGGCAAGAGAAAGAGAAGGGACAGGCAGAGAGAGAGAGAGGGAGGAAGAGAGGGAGGGAGGGAGGGAGGGAGAGAGAGGGTATATGTCTTGGGCCTGTGTGTGTGTGTGTGGTCCCAAGTAATAGGATCCATGCTTGTCTTCAGACTCAGCATGAGGAGGAATTGGGGTGTTCTCTGCTCTCACTTGGTGAAAACACACCACGTCTCTCAGCCGCTCACACACATGCATGTGGGTGAGGAAGGGAGAGCGAGCAAGGGAGACGTCTAGAGGGGGAGAAAAGAGAGGAGAGAGGAGATGGGAGACATTTATCAGCCTAGAATGCGTACTAATAAATATGAGAATCTCCCATGACAGTGTTGCCATTCAAAATCAAAACTGGCTTGTATTTTTTTTTCTCTCCATATAAATCAGATGGCGTACATGCACATTAGCTAGCTTCTCTTCCCACACAATGAATCATGTCATGCTTTATGAGAAACGCATGCATTCGTGTCATATGTACATCATTGGTGCCCCATAGATTAGAATGCAATCAAGTGTACTTGTACTACTGTGACAGATAGTGAGTGTTAAATGATAGCTTAGGGGAGATTAGTCTCAGGGTCTCATTCAATCACCGATTCAAATTGGTTGAAAAGAAGTAGTGCTGAAGACGTGCCTACGACGGTGCCAGTAACGATATTTCAGCTGACAAGTTTCAGTTTTGTTAGCTCAGTTCTGCCACTGAAGAAATGTCAGCCGTCATGGGAACGCAATAACAAAGGCTGTAACAAATCCCACTTTCTTCAATGTTATGTTAACAATAGGGGGTTGGGGGGGAGAACATTTCAACCAAACTAAGCAGAAAGCGTTATCTGAGAGGGAAATCAAGGGATTGGCTGAATTTCTCTCGCCCCGGCACACATACAGGCGCACATATTGACTCCATTTTGTCAAAGAGGGTGTTGAATTGTTTCCTTCCTAGACAACGAGGGAGCCTCTGTGTAAAATCACTGTGGCTCTCCTCCTCAGTCTGAGGTACTTCAACACAGACTAGCTAGGGGTGGAGAAAGGGTCACATGTGCTGTGTGATCTGTCTCTCCTTCTCTTCTCTCTCCATCAGTCTACCCCCCTCTGGGCACCCTGCTAGATCAATGTGCTGGCGAATAGTAACCCAATCACGTTGACTCTTTCTCTGTCTTCCTGACGGCTTTGGGCCTGTGAGTCACACCGAAGGAGGAGGAGGAGGAGGAGAGGAGGAGATATGAAACGGTGGCTGTATATGAATATCTCCGGGCTGCCTTGTCTTTAGGCCTTCCTGTGGTAGAAGGGGTTTTAACCTGACATCTGAGATGGGGGGGGTTCAAACATTTGGTTTATGTCTTACTGGCGTTTGGTGTTATGTCCTTATGGACGTAGTTGCAGATGTTCGTCCAACAAATGATTGTCGGGGCAGCATGGCTGGATCCACCATATGGGCATCCTGGGCATGTGGCCAAGGGTACTTGGCAATAGCGGGGCCCCTGGCCATAGAGGGGGCCTTGGTCATAGAGGGCCCCCGGGCGATAGAGGGGCCTCTGACCATAGAGGGGCCCTTGGCCATAGAGGGGCCCCTGGCCATAGAGGGGCCCCTGTCCATAGAGGGGGCCTCCATGCTGAGGGTTTTTTTTTCTCGGCTTGCTTGGCCCTCAACTTTGATGAATATCCAATCAGAATAAACTAAAAGTGTACAAAAAGGAAGTGTCACGATCGGTTGTATGTGTGAGCTTGATGACAGAACAGGCAATGCTTGGGAACAGGTCGCAACACACTGTATACTGGCTCATAAAGATGGGTGGACATAGAGCATGTGATGTACATGATACTAACGATGTTTTTCTGAGAAGGAGTTGAGATTAAACCAATGGAAATAATGCGTATGTGATCCATGGTCAGAAATGTCGTATATGTTGTACTACTTTAAAGAGGAAGAAAAAGATGCAAAGGTGTTCACAATAATGCAACACCTGTTTTCAAGATGTTTTGAATAACAAATGAATTCAGGGCAAGTGTGGTCAGAGGAGACTTTCTGCTCGGCCCTCAAGTCCTGCCCGATGAGGGAGCTGAAGTTGATCTGCAAAGAAAACACAAAGAATTGCGAGTGAGATTGATTTGCAAGTGAGATGGCAGTACTTGGTTTATCCAACTGAACAGTCGTACTTGCTGCCTGTAGAGGTGGGTGCGTGATATGACATCTGGCCTTGCGTGTTAGCAACCCCCTTCTTTCACCTCTGTCAACCGCAGTCACCAGACCTGTGACTTCCTGGTTGCTTCTCTCTATCTGTTTCGCCCCTTCTCCCATTCGCTCTCCCTTTCTTCTTAAGGCTCAGCATCGCTGATCAAACCGTGATGTCCGAACACATTGCCGCAGTACATGCAGGTGCCACGCATAATCCATCCACAGTCCAGTCCAGCTGTCCCTCTCTCTCCCCCCTCTCCACGCTCGCCCACCTTGCCACCTTCCACCCCCCTCCCCCTACCCCCTGTCTAGGGCCGGGGTACAGGGCCTGATGGGGGGGAGGAGAGGGAAGGGGGTTGGAAGGATCCCCGGGGTGTGTGTGGGCTAATTAGGGTGAGCGGTTCGCAGGGAAACACAGGTGTTAGCCAGACCCTGCTCACCGTGCGGAGTAATGACTGCTCCGCCCCCCGGCCCCCCTCCCGTCCACCAACCCCCCGCTCTCCCCCAACCCCCCCTCTCGCCCGCCCCCTCCAGGGTAATTTGTCGCTACTCTCTGTAACCATGCATCTCTCTGCTCCACTTCCGTTTGTTTGTCATTAATTCTTTTTATGTGGCTATTTGTTAGTGTAATTTATGGCCCACACAAATATTAACACCATTAGAAGGAGACGTAACAATGACTTTGCCTCTGTGGTCCTTCCCAGAGTCCCTGGGCCTGATGGAGGTATCGCTTTACCAGGTCAAGGTGCGGGAGGGCCTGCGTGTGTGCGTGTATTAGTCTGCGCCATCACATGTACAGTTGGAATGTGGAATGCGGTATTTGACGGGACTAAAGCAACCTTTTGCGACGTGTTATCACACAACAGCATAACCGAGTCCCTTTTTTCCACGGTCCTCATCTCATGCCCACCGTCTTTAGTCCCAGCGTACCCAGAAACACATCCTCGCGGCCGATGCTGTCATCTCGTCTTTAAAGGCTGCTCAGACATGACATTGCAAATCTCTACAAAAGCCGTCCAACAAGAGACAGGTCCACAGCTTCTTAGTTCTGATGATTAAATTATGAATAGGGGGCTCCGTTAAGTATTCATGAACACAAATCGACAGAGAGTTGGAGGGACAGAGACAAAAAGAGAGAATGGCATGAAGAAGGATAGATTTGGGGTGGGTGGAGGACAGAGAAAGAGAGAGAGAGAAAGAGAGAGAGAGAGAGAGTGGCAGGACGGATAAGAACTAGCCACAGAGAGGACCTGACCGCGAGATGGACTGAGAGAGAGGAGAAGAGAGAGGGAGTGAGAGAGAGAGCAAGGGAGGGATACGATTAAGGGAGAGAGCCGAGGAGAACGAGCGAGAGATAGCACACTACCGTTAAGTGCATAAGTGCCAGAATGCAGGCACTGAGGTGGAACCGGAGCCGAAGAGAGAGGGGACGGTGTCCCGGGTCAAGCCCAGTCAGAATCACTCGGGTGGGTGTTGCTTGTTGGAGCAGAACGCAGCAGAAAGAGGGTGCACACTGACTCAACGCCTTTTACCTCCATCTGATGGAGAAGCAACACTGTGGCTCTCTCTTTCCCCTCTCTCTCCCTCTCTCTCTCTCTCCTAACCATCCATCAACAACACAACTGCGTCACACAGCAACTCCACAGCGTTGGCGCACAGTCTCGTCGCCAAGGCACCCTCCGTCGTCGGGGCCGTCGACGGCGATCCTCCCAACTTTTTCCTCCGTCTCCAAGTTTCAACTTTCCGGTGCAGAAGAAAGTCGGCGAGAACAAGTTCGTGGGTTCGAGGCACCCCTGGCATGTGGCCTAAGTGTTGCTGCGCACGGTTCCATCGAGACAGATGGTAACCACGGAAACCGATTTTTCCCCCCCCCCGTCTCTCTCCTCTCTGACGTGTTGTTATTGTAAGCGAGAGCCGAAGCCCTGCAAAAACCAGTCCTCTCGCTCGAGATCTGAAGCTGCCTTGCGTTTCCATTTACTTGGACGTTAATATCTTCGCTGCGTTGCCATCTCTGGATCTCGCTGTCGACCCTTGCAACGGAAAGAAATCACACAACAAACAGCAAGATAAGAGATCTTGTTGACATCCTGAAAGTTCCACTTTTCAGTCAATATGTCCCACTGGCTTCCAATGTTGCGTAGACCGTAAGCTCTATGTGTCTTGATCTCTGACAGACAAATAGAATGGAATATTATGATTGCAAACACATCAGGCATTTAGCTGTGTAGAACACTGTTACACGTTTAATTGATACGCCGCATCGAGTGTCACAAATGCAAGCATAGCGCGAGAAGCCTCTTCCTTTCAACGTGGGGTTCACGGCAGATAAGGCACGGCATTCACACTGACAAAAAGACAGAAGAGAGAAAGAGAGGGAGAGGAAACCTGCCGAATGGGAGAGCGAGAGAGAGAGGAGAGGGCGGGAGGGCGGCGGGGGAGGTCATGACTGGCAGTCGTGAGCTCGCTGACATCTTGACACAGCCTTTGCTGCTAACACAGGTGAGGAGCTCACAGGCTCACGCGCTGATTTCCCGCTCTTCATTTGCACTCGTGCTGGATGTGTGACACGAGGCCTCTGTTCATTTATCCACTGCTGATGTCAGTTTTCTTCTTTTCAGGGTTTTTTTTTCCCCTCCCTCCCTCTCTCTCCTTTTTTTTTCTTCTTAATCAGCGCCGCCGAACTTTAAGTAGTGCAGGTGGGACCCAGCGGAGCTGTAGTGCAAGGAACGTGTGATGTCACACTCGTTAGTAGGTGAAAAGATCACTGGCTCACTGCATGCTGTGTGAACGGTGGCATAACAGCCCCGGTTTTGTCCCTGGTAAACTGGCTGTACGCTGTTATCTCAGAGTTTTGCACATGCTCTCTTTTTTCGGGGGGGGGAGGTTGTTGTAGCGAGGCAAGCTCCACTTTTTGCATTTCGATATCTCGAGTACTCAAGACGCTAAAACAACCTTTTTCGTCTCGGAGGTGTGGGTTGCGGGATTTTTGAGGGTGCCTTCGTCTTCGACTTGTCCTCTAAGTCGTCCAGTGTCGGGTTGTGAATAGAATGACTCGGAGGGGTGGTGACCCAGTAGTAGCCTATACACTCCCCTTCCTTCAAGCACACCGGAGCTTCAGGGAAATAAGTGCAGATTCTTGTTCCTGAAAAGGAAATCTCTCATTACAATGGCCAAATCCTTTCCAACATCCAAGATGTAGATGTCGTCTCAATCTTTCATCAAAGCAGATTTACAGCACATATATATATATATATATACATATATGAAATGATCGTACTGTATGTGATACGGAGGGGGTTCACAGGCAATGCGGTAGTTATGAACTATGATGGTTCTGAATGTTTGGTGAAGACCATAATGAGTGAGAGCAGCTGGAGTCAAAGGTGACAAAGTGACACCTTTTCCTGCCTTCTCCCAGTGGCTTCAGATGCTACGTGAGCCATGAAACTTCATCACCACAATCCTCCTTGTCAGTTTGTCAGGTAACACCTTTTTCACAGCCAGAGCGGCTCTCGTCAAGACCAAACCAGACGCGAGGCTCAGCCGACAAAGACGAGGAGGAGCCTGATTTGCTGATCCATCAGATGCGACACTGAGAGGGAACGTCAAAACGTGCCAGCTGTCCGTGGAAAAAAAACCCAACGTGTTGCAAGATGTGGCCTGCTGGTTCGAAGCTGCAGTAACGACTTTGGAACCCTCAAGCCAATCAAAGACCGGGAATCGTTTAAAAAGCCACATCAGCGCTTGACAACGCGGTAATCTAGCTTCGCGTGGTCAAATGGTTCTGTTTCATTCGGATTTGAGATGTTTCATAAAGGGCACATGCCTGCCTGTGGACCTGTGTGTCAAGTACGTATTTTTCATTAATGGCAGATAATGGGGGTGAAACCAGCTGTAGAGGAACATTAGCTGGTCAGATGAAAGGAAGGTCTCTTCAGAGACCCTCAGAGCACCTTCTGATGCGCTCCCAGAGCCCTGTTATCCCCTTCACCAAAAACACAAGCATGGCAGCAACTGCTTTTAGCGTACGCTGCCTAGCTGAAAGCATCTGCTTTAATGGAGGTGCCCTGACTGTGCAACAGTGGATTGTCAAGCTCAAACGTTGAAGAACTTTGCGTACTTGTGAGGGGGACACATTTGGGGGGAGCGCAACCACATCAAGGGGATTATTGTCTGGTTTCGCTTCATTGCACAATCAAAGTTTTATTTCACAACTTATATGTGTTGCTTGTCTGGCGATTTTGGGAATTCGATTTTTTTGTTCTTCTTGCCAGAGTTAATCCTGGTCTCTCCACCTTGAACCCTCATAACTATTCAAAAGGCTTTCGTTGCCCCCGTTGAATGAGAGCGAAAGAGCTTGAGGCCAGGACTCAAAGCTCACCTCACAAAATGATTTCTTTTGGAGGAGTACGCCCAGTGTTTGCTTGGCTTCAGTCGATGCCCAGCCCTCCTCCTCCCTCCACCCCCCCCACCCCCCGCCCCTCCTCCCTCCCCCACCATCGCTGACACTGGCGTTGTCCTGGGCTGCAAGAAGAACCCTCTGTTCCCACAATTCATTTCCTCCCGAGCCGTAATATTCCGCTGGCGTCGGCGTGGGACTGGCAGTGACACTGAAGTCCACGGTCTCTCTCTCCCTCTCTCTCTTCTTCTTCAATAGCGGTCTATTCCTGCCTTGCTGTCCATGCGGCTGTTTATACGAGGAGGTTTTTCTCAAGGATTGCCCTCAGATCTCTTTTTTCCACACCTCTGGCTTCAAAGGCCTTGTCCTGGCCCTGTCCACTAGCACGCTGACAGAGAACTGACAGGCAGACACGAGGATGTCTCCGGCAACTGCAGAAATGTAATAGAATCATTTAGTTACCATATGTTCGACGGAGCTTTAGCCCTCTCAATTATCAAAGAAAAGCCCTGTCCTTATGGTCGATTAGGCCACTAAACAGGCCAAACAATTTGATTCCGACATAGTCAGGAACGTAGAGCGTTGAGATGATTAAAATGAAAACACGACTGAATAAAAAATGATAATCTGAGCCACAATTATACCAAACAGTCTGGTGACCTCTCCCGGAGTGTGGCGGAGTGCGGAACATTGTCTCCGTGGCAATTACAGCCAGCCTCGCTCGGTTCCCTTTGAATTCCTTAAATGAAAGTCATCAAGGTCTTCCTCTTCAATAAACTCATTTACACATCAGTTCATTCAGACAAAGGGGCCCCTGTGATCTTGTGTTGTGTGACTTGAGTCGAAATGCAGGACGTGTGATCCCTCTCGTTATTGGAGACGCATGGGACACGGCGACACAGTCAGGGGCTTGTTGACCAGAAGCGGAGCAGCTTGTTCCTTTAGGGTTGCGTCACAGCCACCGGCCCTCCGTAGCCAATCAGGAGGACTCACATTCGGAGGTGGTTCCACTGTGGATGCTTTTGTCTCGTCCTTCCAAATGAACTGTAATTGAGGCTATGAATGTCCAAGCCTTGGACGCTGGTCAGTGCCTTCGCCACCTGTGTTTCTGGGGTCAACTTGTTATCTTGTTGGGGGG
>BROE01000008.1:7610931-7630547 GCA_036571765.1 Plecoglossus altivelis | reverse complement strand
GGAACCCACAGTGTGGTGAAGAACCCAAACCATTTGAACGCAGTTGCAACCTTTCTAGTTGCCTCCAACCCTGAGGAAAAGGAGAGAAAAGAAATACACTTTTTATGTAGTCTGGGAATAAAAAAAGTAGTAATATTAATCCCCCCAAAACCTGGATGTCTGTTGAAAACACATAATAGTTAATGGTGAGTAGGGAAAATTCCATACTGGCAGTGTTTATGTAGGTTCAGATCCCCTGACAGAAGTGGCTATAGAGGAACACAGTATTTGCATGGCTCTACAGACACCACATCTATAACCCTTCCACACACCCAGGACACCAGCTCAGACTGTCTGGCTGCCCTAACTCAACAAACATTGTCACAGCAAACAAGTCCGTTCCCATTTTAATATGATCAAATAAATCAGCGAAAACATTTCATGGGCTATATTCTTTAAACTGAGACATCCAGTTTTCGTCTCTTTTTTTTTTTTTCCCTCGCAGAATCCAGAATGTTCTCCTCTTGCCAGAACATGCTTTAGGAGTTGGTAGACATCTTAGGGGGAGGGGGAGGGGGGGGGGGGGGGGGGGGGGGGGGAGTTTAAACTTCGACGACATTGAAGGAGCGAGGACTTGAGGTTTCTCTCAAAGCCGGTCAAAAGCAGTTGGATGCAGCTAAAGCGGACACAACATGATTATTCTCGTGGTTTCCTTCGCAGCTTCCCCCAGCGTCGATGTGCAGGGAGCAGGGGGAAAGCCAAGTGGCTTGGGATTCTCTGTCCTTATCCTTTCGTGTCATTTCCCTGGCTGATCTCGGGGACTTTGTGTGTGTCAAACGCCCCCCCCCTCCTCCACACACACACACACACACGCACGCACACACACACCCACCCCGTTCTTATAATCTCCTTCTCCAGAGCCCACTCTGCCAGACCTCTCATCCAGCAGGACCTGTTGATAACTGTCTGGCAGTTTGGCCCAGCGTGGCCTAGCCACTGCTGATTTGCTTGCAGTCCCCAGCGTGGCCTCCCAGGGTGCCCCTTAAAGAGCCCAGGGTTCATGGGAATGACCAATGGGAAGGATCGCTCAGCCACTTCCCACAGCCAAGAGACAGCTGTAATCCTTTAACCCTCCCCCCGTACACACACACACACACACACACAGAGGCACACACACACACATACACACACACACAGACGCTCTTTCACATACAGTACACACAAGCCGCACAGTCCACACACAAACATGCTGTAACACGCACGCACTACGGTTGGTGCGTATATGTTTCCTCTCGCACACTTAGAAAACAACACCTCCCACTCGTGCAGCGATTGGGCCGTTGAATTGATGGTGTTTCCGCTGCAGTGTCCTAGATTGCCTCTGAACATTCATCACCAGAGCCTCCGTGGCAAGCTGTGGCCACTGGCCGTCACTCAAACCCTGTCCCACAGCACCAGGGGGGCACTGATAAAACAAACAACACTGCAGCACCCACACTGACCCTCTGAGTCTGCATGTGCCCCCCACTCTCTCTCTCCCAATCTGCCACGTCCTCTCTAAGTCGTCTCTCTCCCCCCATCTCTCTCTCTCCCCCACTCTTCTCTCTCTCTCCCCACTCTTCTCTCTCTCCCCCCCCTCTCTCTCTCTCTCTCTCTCTCTCTCTCTCTCTCCCACTCTCTCTCTCTCCTCCCCCTCTCTCTCTCTCTCCCCCCCACTCTCTCTCGCTCCCTCCCTTCCTGTCTCTCTCTCTGTCTGTCGCTCCCTCAAATGCCTCTCTATCGGCTGGTAGGGTTCTCTATCTTTTGCCTAACCTCCCCTCTCTCTCTCTCCCTTTATCTCGCTCCCCCCTCTCTCTCTGCTGTGATGAAGGGGATTGGGTTGCTGTCTGAGGGGGAGACGTGGGCCGTGCGAGCACACAGGCCTCGGAGGAGAGGAGCCAAAGCCAAGAGTGTTCTTCTGAGGAAACGGCAACCAGATTAATCTCATTTATTCCGGCAGAGTCTTCACACACACACGCGCGCGCGCACACACACGAGCACATGCTGTCTGGCACAAACACACACTCACATACACACGCATAATGTCACCCCCCCCCAAGTTGTATGCTGTTTCCAGGTACATAAACCTACACAGCGCATGGCTGTTAGTTTATAGTACTGTACCTTTTCACACAATCGCTAAACCAGCGTGCGTCAAATAGGCCCCCTGGTGTCATCATGCTCAAAATAAATCGGTCAACATAAAGAGCCGATCCTCTCCCACGGGTGTCCAACCCTCCCATCTCCAGTCCACCCCACCCCAGGGAGCGCCAGCCTTGGAGGGGAGAGCTGTCCTTCAGTGAGCCTGCTATTGTGTCTGCCCGGCTGAGCAAGGAGGCGGTAATAGCTCACTAATCACATTAACACACAACGCTCGGCGATCCTGGATAAAACAAGACGCTTGCTCTCTCTCTCTCTCCCTCTCGCTCTCGCACTCTCTATGTCTCTCTCTCTCTTGCTCTCACACTCTCTATGTCTCTCTCTCCCTCTCGCTCTCACACTCTCTATGTCTCTCTCTCCCCGTGCAGCTTATCAGGCTCGGCCCCCTCTCCCTTCCCCAGACAGAAACATTAGCGTCAGCAGTCGAAAAAACAAAGATCCCCTGATGGGATCAGAGGAGCTATTGAGAGGTAGAGCAAAGTAAGCCTCGAAGATTTGTCATCTGCTAAAGCTGGGTTGGGGTGTGGGGGTGCGGGACACACACACACACAATACAAGGAGAAGAGATAAAGAAAGAACAAACAGCGATGTTGGTTTAAGCAGCCGCTTCAGTCGACTCGGAGCTTCCAAAGAGGCCTGACGTTCGAGCAGATAGGATCAATCTAGCACGAGCCGGGCTCTGAGTGATATCCTGGGGGGGTGGGGGGGATGGGGACGTGGGGCTGGAGCGAAGGCTGAGAAGGGTGTCCAGGGTGGAGGGTGTCACAGCTGGGCTGGTTAAGGGAGGGTGCAGGGGTGTTGATGGCGCCCATACTGAGCCAGGCACGCGTGGGTTCCCGGAGAACATGGAGGGGGGGGAGGGGGGGGGGGGGCTGTCTCTCTAAACAAGGTATCGCTGGAGAGTGGATGGAGGGCTCGCGGAGCCAAAAGGTACCAGCCCTCCCAAGGGATGCTGGGTAACGAGAGAAGGCAGAGCGCTCTGCAGAGACCAGAGAGGGAACATGAAGTAAACGCGTGGTCACAAGCATGGCTGCCCCTGTAGTCCAGAGAAGGTCTGTGTGTCTGCATGATATTCGGGATCATTTACTCCCACAACATAGGCTGGGAATATTGCGCTGGGGATGGAAATCTGATATTAAACAAGCCTTCAGCATTTTTCATACGCATCCAATGCGAGAGCGCTCACCCCATTATAGCTTTACCACGCGGAGAATATCAATGTTGATCGTGGGTCGTTTCGCTGGCATTCCTGCAATTTTCTCCGGTGGCCAGTCAGTGTGTGTAGACCCCTGCCATCTCACAGACAGGCACTGTGTCTCCAGCCTCCACAACCTGCCCGCTTCCTAATATGACTTGGCAGGTCTAGACCTGGGCATCCATGCCAGAACTCCTGCCAAGGGAAGTTGTGGGGCGTGCGAGCTGGATTGCGGTTGTACACAGGACTAATGTTACTGACTGCTATGTCAGGTTGTGGACAAGAAGCCCTGTCTTAAATCTCGCATCTGCTTTTCCAGTTTTTTCCATTTTCTCTTCTGACATCTTGGCATTTATTTTAAACATTTTTTTTCTTTGTGTTATATGTTCCCCATCACTTTTACTTTCATTCTCCCCAGTTTTTCTCCAATTGCTTCATACGAAGGTTCATGGTATCTTTATTGTTCCAACAGTAGAACGTTGTTTTTCTCGCGCATGACGATAATGCAAATACAACGTCCATAATGAACAAGTGTTCGAACAAGTGTGCAAAGTACAAGAACAGTGCAAGTAATGCAGCCACCGTCTGCCCTCAGGCACTGCAATACTATTCAGGATGAAGGTTCACACACTTTCCTTTTCCTCCACATCCAAGGCAGCTCCCCTTCTCTGGGTCTCTGGCACTCTGCCTCTCTGTCTGTCTGTCTGTATGTCTGTATGTCTGTATGTCTGTATGTCTGTGTCTGTCTGCTGTCTGTCAGTCCGTCCGTCCGTCGTCTGTCTGTCTGTATGTATGTATGTATGTATGTATGTATGTATGTATGTCTGTGTGTCTGTATGTATGTATGTATGTATGTATGTATGTATGTATGTATGTCTGTGTGTCTGTATGTACTGTTTGTCGGTCTGTCTGTCTGTCTGTCCATCTCTCCTAACCTCCTAGCTGGTTGACTGAGCGGGGCCATAAGGCTCTGCCTCCCACCCGCGTGCGCTGTGCTGTGCTGTACTGTGCTGCGCTGTGCTGTGCCTGGCTGCAGCATCCTGGCTCTCCAGCTCTGCTCCATGTGAGAGAGACACGCTGCGAGGCAGAGTGACTCAGGCGCTGAGGTGGGTGGTACAGAGCCAGGTGGGTGGATAAATAAGCTACTGTGGCTTCTCCAAACACGCTCACATTCGCGCCCAAGATTCCCTGTGTAATATTACAGCAAATTGGAGACATGAAGAGCTTTTAGATGTGATTTGGCAGATCAAAGATGGATCTGCTAGCTCGACTGTTGCCGAACAACAGCCTGAACCGAGCGAGGCCTCTGCGATTTGATTAGTAGGATGGTTGGTTGCTGCGATAGGGCCTAGTCACAGTTGCCTAGGGTTTTTGATGGGAAGCTTGAACGTCCTATTAAATCAGGAGATTAGTCGTATCATAATGACCATGCTAAGGATCCAGACTGTATTTTGGCTCAGGCTCAATCAGCACTGAGTTGAACAGTGTCTTGTAGCAACTGAACATGCTAGCAAACACTCACTAGGAGACACAAAGAAATGTTATGACCAAAAAAACAAAAAAAAAGCGGTCCAATGCTCTTTCCAGTAAATTGTGCTGCATGGAAACTAACCGACTGAGACAGATTTCATGGAAAACCCTTCTGCAAGTGGAGACATCATCCCTTTTAAACATCATTGTGCTACTTCATTGCAACACTGCATTTTCATAACCTTTCGCCGTTAACTTGGCCCATTTCCACGAGTCAAATGCTGATCGACGGCTAGGGCTGCTCCGTAAGTGGAGAAGCTTTAAATTTTGCCCTCAGTGATAGATTCAGATTTTCACTTCTTCTATTGGTAATTCCCCCTGACAGGCTAAAGTGACTAAGTAGCATGGCGTGCATGGAGGGAAAAGGCATCTGGCTAATCTTTGAACGCGATTATCTTTACATAATTTGTCTGTCCGTAAAGCAGGAGGGTGAATCACTATCTACGGGCTATGTGATGTCTCTTTTTCTCCAACAAGGCACAGAGAGCTTTAGCGCTAGTCTTCCGCACTAGACAGAGGAGATTTTCTGAAAGGGAAAAAAATCCTTTATTGAGATGGTTGCTTTGCGGAGGTGGTGCCAATTTCCGACGTAAAGTTTTGAAATGTGCTTTCTTTTCTTTTTTTTCTCCGACGTTTTTATATCGAAGAATGCCAGAACATTGGGCTCAATCAGATACCATGAAACAATAGGGTATATATGCACTGCCGTTCATTTCATCGCTTCGAGGCATTTCGCTGCTATGTTCTTATGTTAGCTGTTCAATTAAGTGCATTCCAGCGTCACAAAAACCAAACAAATAGTAAGAATAATAGATAACTTCTAGGTCTTTTAGAGATTTGGGGCGTGGTTTAGATCATTGTTTACTCCTGAATTGCTTACATGACGTTTCTAAACTCATGTCTTTTTTTGTCTTCTTCTGGTCGGAGGACTTGTGTCAACTTTTGACCTCTTACATGGGAAAATACCAGAACTGTGAGCACATGCTGAAAGAAGTACCTCTGAGAATGACCCGCTGCCCCACGCTGCAACAGCAAAGAAAAAAAGGCCAAAATGCACCAAGAAACGAGAAAACATCTGAAGGGGTGTAGAGGAAACGGCTGAATGGCGGTCCGAAATGTGTTTTAAAAATAAACAGAGGAACGTACTGGTCCATTCTGCATCGAAGGGGAGGGGTCTGGTGCGCTCTGTTAGGCTACACGTTGAGATTGTGATTGACATTGTTCTGGACCAATCGTTGTCGACAATGCTCCATCTATGTCGGCCTCTACCGTTTGTGCTGCTATCATTCTATTTTATTTTAATACCGTTTCCTGTAAAACCCGAGGAAAGCTTTGGACAGGAACACAAATTCATCTAGCTTAAAAGAGGCCGGGTCTGTTTGGTATAAGTTGCCATCTGTAGGGAGTCAGCGCAGCCCTGATGGCTGTGTGTGTGGCTGGTAATTGAGCCTGAAATGTGTTTAATACCGATTGTCCTGCCTAACGCGCCACGTCAGGAGTGTAAGGAAGCATGACGTCCTCGAGCGGAGCCCGCCAGAGAGACAGGCAGTGGGAACGAGCCTCTCTACGTCGGCCCCTAACAAGCCCAGTTAGGTAAGAGGACGGATGCATCGCTCGCTAGCCGCTAACAGCTAAACACTCTGACATGCGGTCCCAGGAGACAGGGGGGCGTATCAATGTCGATAGTGAAATAGTGTAGAACGCATTCTGGGAAAAGGGTTCAAAAGGTTTCAAATGAGGTATTATCCGAAATCGTAAAGAAGTTAGGATATTGACTAAAAATGGAATACAGGTGGATTAAGTCAAAGTACTGTGAGCTCATAGTTCCAATTTCCAGTTCCCTTTTTCTCACTTAGTCTTTGATAATCAGAGCTCTGTCAAGCAGACATGAGTTAAAGTTTCCTGTGAGGGATAAATACAGTCCAATCAAAATATCTAACCATAGGAGGTATGTGGAGACAGAGGAGAAGTAAGCCGGCCTCTCTAATTGGACGTTTGCTGAGTCCCCTTTTGAATTAATTTGTCAGGTTCAAATTCACTGGTGCTGCCACCAGTATCAACACATCTCCTGGCTGTAGGTCTTCCATGTTATTAGCAGCAGTAAACTGAGACGTAGGTATTTATACAGTGTGATTGGGGCCTCATCTGCAGTGATGGCTGCCCCAGGAGACCCCGTGGCATTAAGAGGTACTTGTCAACGGCGAGTCAAAGACAAAAGCAGTCGTCTCCCAACCAGCAGGGGGCAGTGTGTGGGAGCGTTGCCTTGTGACATCCTGTCCAACGCCCCCGCTGGGGCGCAGGAGTGCACAGTCCCCACACACCTGTCAGGGGGGGGGAGGGGGGGTTAGGGTAGACGCGTCACGCTCTTAACAAGCGGGCGACGCCCCTCTCCCGAGGTGCACGCACCAATCACCATGGCTGCCTTTCACGTCTGTAATCAATGTCTCAAGCTGACAGAAGCCCAGCTAGCCTGCCAGCTAGCCGGTGTTTTTGGGGAGTTTACTTCAACAGCGCTCACCTGGGGTTTGAAGGGAAGGCTACAGTTTTGCGTGGTGAAATGAGTCATGGAGAGTAAGCAGGTGATCAAATAGTGAAACTGGGTTTGGGGGGGGGGAAGGGGGGGAAAGCAGAACCTCCAGTATCATGTATGAACTCCCCGATATGTAAAACACAGACAAATCATTACTTATTCCCTTTCCCTGCACGCTCTATTCATTCTCCAGTTTGTTCTCATTCCAGTGTGTGGGAGCTGCTAACATGCCCAGACTCTTGTAAAACCTGCTAGGCACTATCTAAATGTTACTCTGGGGGGAAGGCCCAGTAAGAGCAGTGTGATGCATCACACAGACCACATTTAAATACCAAATATGGCCCATTCGCCCCCCCCCCCCTCCTCCTTTTCTGAAGAATTGGAGGAGGAGAGCGCTGTGTGAAGCACGCGCCAAGGGGAATTTGTGCAAACAGATGGGCCCAGGGACCAGGGACCAGGGCCCAGGTATGGAAGGGGTACAGACAGGAGAGAGGCGGTCCCCTGAGGGGGCCTCGTAGACCCTGGCTTCCAGATTCCGAGGGTGTCTTGGCGTCGTACCGTATGCGAGCAAACCTGGGGAAGGGGGGAAAGATCAAGCCAAGCGATGTGTTCTCACACTAACATACTGTGTAGATTGGGTTTTCGCTTGGCACGCTTGGAGCATACGAGGAATGCAGTGGGGGAGGATAGTCCAAAAAATAGCTGCATCATCTGCTCGCAACATATAATATGAATTAAGGTAATCCTATCAAAGAATGCCACTGCTTAAGTGTGGTTTTACTCCATTATAGAGCACTACACTCTGGATATGAAATATATCAATAATACCATCATACAAGCCATACTAATTGTACAATTAAAAGTAGTTCTTAGTATCCATCCTGAAAGCATATTTTAATTGGAAGAGCAAAAAAAAAATTAATGAAATATGTCTTCGTCTAACAGATACCGATATAAGAAATGTAGGACAGTAATCATTGCAATCAGTGCATTATTTCAGCATTTCCTGGAAGCACAAGGCTGACAACAAGCACAAGAGGACATGCAGACGAGTCTGGGGGTAGAAGACGAGCGGGTTGACCTTCCCCTGGCACGCCGCCGCCCACGGCCACTGATCCCTTTCAAAATGATGGGTGCATCTCGCCTGGAACCACGGCGGGGATAATTGCGCCTCATGTCCAAGTGTGAGGGAAGATGTTCTTAAGGACCTTTTCTCTGCGAATCTCTGTAACACATGACAGAACGGGGAGGACTCGCGCGTCGATCCGCACGGCAACCAGAAGTTTTCGCGTTCTGGTTAGAAGTGCGGGCGGGGTGGGGGGGGGATTGGAATGAGACATTGTTAAATCAATTTTCACATTTTCTGAACAGATGGCAAATATGCGGGGCTTTTCAGTGCGATTTTGATAAGTACGCGTCTACCTTTCCGCTTGTTTCGTCGTTGGCATGTCATTTGAGAATACGTTCGCCGGGTATGCTGGCAAAGGACCTCTCGCTTGAGATGTCACATCTGAAACGAACATGCTGTCTTTAATTCATTAAGGGCTCACACTGCTTTATGCTACCATTTATGCATCCTGGACAGTTGTGAAAGCTTAATAAATGTAGAACCTGTAGAACATCATGTTTTATGCAAGTTCTTTAATCAATACAAGCATTACAAATCTATGAAGACATTGTCTGTTACGTTAAAATAAAAAATGGCTGTTGTTATTGTTGGGAAGGCGCGTTCACAAGCACCGCAGGTTGCAGTTCAGGTGCGTTTCCACAGCGTTCTGTCCACGCGACTCTTTCGTCCCCGTATTACACGCGTCGAGCATCGTCACCACCCCCCCTCCTCCCTCCCCCCTGTCCCAGGATGCAGATGAAATGTGGCCATTACGTCCGGCTGCCTACTAGAGCTGGTAGAAAGCTTGGAGCGAGCGAGTCCATTTCGGAATAAATAGTCGTAGGATGGCCGGCGCGAAAGGCTTTGAGGTCAACGCTTTCCGCCCTCTCACCCACGCCTCCCTCCACCAACAGGTCCATCAAGACCTCGCTTTCTCCATTTAGCGCTAATGAGGGGCTAGCGTGTTAGCGCATGGGAGGGGGTGGGGGGGTGGGGGGGATGGGTGGCCCTGGGCCTCTGACTGCACATCAATAGACCGACCGTAAGTGGACATTTGACCTCTTAGCTGTTCTTAGCGGCTGCAGCACGCTGTGCATAAACATAACTTACACGCTGCTGGACGAGCAGCCACAGCAAATGCACCGGGAGTACTTTTCTCTGTGGGATAACTAGACAGGCGGAGAAGCCAGGCTGAAAGCTCTGACAATCACATGGTGTCCACATGTGTGGGGGAACTAAGGCTGCTGGGCTGTTGTTACACGGCCGTCAGTCAATCTCTTTCACACATGACTCCTGGATGGCGCTGCACAGCTCTGGCCCTGGGGGCGCGCCGGGGAAAAACATCAAGCTTTGTTTCTGCTGCTCGCGCTCCAAAAGGCGCTAAGTTTTTACATGCGTGTGAAACGCCGCTGTGTACACAGCACATTCGCCCACGTAGCGAGCGAGGGTTCTGCGATGGACCCTACGGGGCCAGGCGAGGGGCCGGGTGCAACAGGATGTTGTTTTCCTGCAAGCAGACAGGCTCTTTATTGTGACTGACATGGGAGTGTTTACAGTCCACGTCTCCTTGGTAACTGCATGCTTCCTCCAAATTCCAATCTCAAATATTTAATCATCCCAATCAGTCAAATTAGCAGCACAATTAGATCAACACAGCAAACATTTGTGTAATCAGTTCAGTATTTTCTTTCCTCTTCTCCAAATGAAATATTGTAAATTGTTGAAGATAAGGACAGGGGAAATAGTTCTCAGACACATGTGGTAATGGAACATGAAGCAGGGACGAGCACCTTTAGAACAAAAGCTGCCAACCTCTTTGGGAATCACTGAAAAGATCCAGCAGCTTCCTTTTCGAGGTGAAGTGTGAGCCTGGAGGCCACGCAAGCAGGCACGCGAAGCCCAGCCGCAGTTGGATACCACGCCATGCCGCTGAGTTGTCCTAACCCAAACCGAACCCCCCACCCCCCCCTCTCCCCCAACCCAACTTCAGACCGACGCTGTTTCCTTTCGCCGAACAACCGCCAGGCAATGGAAAGCCAAACCCGAGCTGCGTAGCGTTGCCAAGACAGAACAATCCAGAAGCATTAGGGCTAATCATCCACCTGGCTGGACTCGCTGTCTGGCTAAACAGCTTCAACAACACCATCAGAGAAAGGCTCCACTTCACCCCCTAGTCTGAGAGGCCTCGGCATGGGGCTGTGGTCCGGTGAGGCGCAGCGCGCGTGTATAAATACCTGGAAAATCACCTAATGTCTAGTACTAAGAGATGGAGAGTCCAATCAGACATAATAGCCTTTGTTTCTACTCGGAGGGTGGGCAGCTAGAACAGGAGCACAAGCTCTCCCATCAGCTGTAATGTCCACCTTGAACAGCCTAAGTGTTGCTGTTTGATCGATGCCCTCTGATGGGAAAGAGGGGGAAATCAAGAAGAGTAGCAGGCCCTTGGATGCTAAAAAGGGAGCAGGAGGCCTCTGGGGGCCCCCCTGACTCTGAAAGCCATGGAGAGGTGTATCGACGGCCTTTTGTTCCCAGAAGTAGAGGTGGTTTGACATAATGGCTCTACCTGATCATGTGTCGCCGTACCTGGAGTACCTCCCTCTCCCCGCTCTCTGTTGTTGCGGGTGGGGAGTGGGGGGGAGTGGGGAGGAGGGGGGGTGCTGGAGGCAGACTGGGATGAGAAGGGGATTTGAGACCACCTGATTGCCCCTGCAGTTGAGCCCCACGCGTCGAAGCAGCGGAGTGGAGCGGCTCAGAATCGCAGCTAAGCGCAGAAAACAACAGTTGGATTGCGCGGTCGCTCAGAGGTGGCGGCGATCTGCCGTCCCCGACGTGCATCTAACAGACACTCCTGACCTCGCGGTCAGCCCTCGCGGCTCTCGCACGCCCCTCTCTCTCTTCCTGGCCGACCACTCGGGGAGACGAGACGTTCGTCTCATCAGGTACGAGCCCAAACCGCGTGAACGGCACCGCGCTGATGCAGCTGTATACGCAGCGGGGTGGCTGGGTTAGAGCGGAGGATGGAGAAGAGGAGAGGAAGGGAGGAGAGGGCGGGAGAGGAGGGGAGATAAGTGGCTCATCTTCCCAGGGTAGGTGGAGAGTCTCTGTGGCTGTTTTCCTGTTCCATGTCACAGGGAGGAGAGCCAAGGTCGAATGTGTCAGCGCTAGTCAAGCCTGGATGTGTGAAGATTCCAATTAGACGTAGCCTAAGGTCTGGCTCTGAAAGACAAGAACACACACACCCCTCTGTGAAACATGTCAACCAACACATTCAGCACACACACACACACACATGCAGTACCCACGCACATACACACACGGCTACACAAAACACGCACACCGCATGTCTTCATGTCCTCATTTACAGCAAATGCATGTTGAAACCACAGCTGTTTTCACCTCATCCATCTTATTTAACAGGCAACAGGAAGAATTATTAAGAATCTAAATCTGTCAGCACTCATTAGCGGAACAAGTGGAAAGCCAGCGGATGTAGACACTTTGTAAAATGTTTGTTGCTTTTAATTAATATGTGTTTGACAGTCAACCAAATATTTATCATTTTCGCATGCGATTAACACTATATTAGACATGTGATATCAGAACTCTATACAGCGTTGATGGACAAGAGCTTCGATGATGGGGATTTGAGATTTCTCCAACACTTCTCATCCTAACACTAATGACATTTGTGGCATTATGAAGTTTCCAGCGAACATGAATAGATGTAAACAATTTTGAGTGAAGAGTGCAAATAAAAGATGGATTTGAAGCAGCTGATATAGCAGGGAAATGTGGAGGAAAAAAAGATGTGAAGAAAGTTCACGAGGAAGAGTGAGTCAGAGAGAGAAGTATACTGTAAAGACAAAGAGAGAGAGAGAGAGAGAGAGAGAGAGAGGGATGGAGAGAGAGAGAGAGAGGGGGGATGGAGAAAGAGAGAGAGAGAGAGAGCGAGAGAGAGGATGTAAAGATAGATATTACAGTCCTGTGCCTGTCCTGGCCGTGGCAGATGTCCAGTGTGCAGAGTGAGCCTAATGAGCCATGAATGATATGAGAGGCGATGGAAGATGACTGCTGTCCCAACCTGCATGGACGTGCTCTGTCCCTGGGTCACATCTGGTACCTGCCCCCTGCCCAGTCACACCTGCCCATCAGTAGCCCGGGGAAGGGCACAGAATCACCACCGCAACCCTAGCCCAACCCCCCCCCCTCCCCCTCCCCGACTAGCATGGGCCGACCGCTCCATGCTACTGCATGTGCTTGAACCCTTGCGGGAGGGAGGGAGGGAGGGAGGAGGAGAGGAGGAATATGGTGATGTGGATGAAAGCAGGAGAGAAGGGATGGGAGAGAGGAGAACTCTGGAGATCACTGACCACAAGCCCTCAGCTGTGTCTGGGGCACATATGACCCAAAACAGGCAACCCCCCCCCCCCCAGCCCCCCGCCCTTAGCCCCCAGCCCTTAGCCTCCACCTCACGGGACCTCCCATGGCACAGGCCTGACCTAATTCACACTGATAGATCCGCTGCCAAGGCCTCAAAAACTACCCCCATTCTGCTACAGTCCACCCGGCCGACACACAGGCCCGCATGGCCATTCCTTTCTCCTCAACATACCAGCACATCCATTCCCATTATTCAATGTTGTCTCGCCGTACGAGCGGAGAAACCACAGTGATGAAGCAATGTTTACGTTTGCCCTCTTAGAGCTCCACTAAATCTTTCTTAAATGCAGTTTTATATCAGCCCAACAGAGATAGCAGGAGAAAAATGGCTGCGCTTAGACTTGGCAGCCTCATAGCATCAGTGGTTCTTTTGTCCAATAAGGCGAAATGTGCCTGACTTAATAGTGAAGCTTTTCTTTCAGGTGACAAAACAGCTCGGCCATGTGTCAAGCTCGGCGGGTCCTTTTTTTCATGGATTCTTGTTAGGATTGTCTCTGTGTTTGCCTGATTACGCCCGACTCCAAGGAAACACAACGTTTATTGGGAGTCAAATCCTATTGCGTTTGTTGTGGCATCACTTCCTGCCCCAGATGGATCACTTCCTGACACACATAGATCACCAGAACAGTTGGATCCTCTTCAGTTGGGATGATTCACTCCCCTGGCCCTGTCTGATGCTACGCTCTGATAGCGATACAGCCAAGACAGGCAAGCGACCAGATCTACTTCCGAGCAACGGTTACAGTCCATCCCCCGGCTAACTTCGCCCCCGACCGCACCGTCTGACTACGCCTTTACGGCACCGTGACGCAGTCTACACAAGCTGCTTAATGACCCAGCGCAACAGAACCAACGCGTCGCAGAAAGACAAATCATTTTGGCTCGTGAGAAAAAAAAGATGAACGTAGCTTCTAGTACCTTCACCAGAAGTCCCCTACCTGAAGCCTCCAGGAAGGTGATGATCATCAGGAGGCTGGAGTCCTCCATCCAGGATCAACCGGAGGAGCGGGGGGTGATGGATGCGTCGATCTCTGAGACGCGGGGCCGGCCATCAGCCCGTCGAGAGCTCCCTGTTCCTGGGTGTTGAATAATAAATTAGGGGCTGATATCCTGTGACGGAGGCTGGGTGAAAGCACTTCCTCTCAGGGCCAGTGAGGGGCTTGAATACCCCTGAATAATACATGTCAAAGTGTGCCTGTTGAAATGACTCGATACGAGGAGTCAAGTGCAAGATTAGCTTTCCAGAGTTATGAAAATATGGCAGCTTTAGTAACACAATATTAGAGGCGGTAGGATTATCTAGTGCAGAGAATGACAGAGGGTCTGGTTCGTTGCTTGACCCCCTCAGAGCAAGTTGCTGTTTGATTAGAGAACTCCAGAGACATGGAGAGATGTGCCAATTCCAATTTCTGGTGAGAGTTGGATTGCTATGCAACACAATGTTAGCGATTTCTATAAAGAATGACACGCTGAGGAGCAGCCACTGATTGGAGGGGCTTGTGGATTCTGTTTCGGTTCTGTTTGTCTTTGAACGGTATGTCTTTGTCTTTACGTCTTTTCTCGCTGAAGATTATTTCATCCAGCGGTGTCTTTTCCTCTTTCCCCTCAATTTTTCATCCCTGGGACTTTGGTTACACAAATGTGGAAAACGAATAATGTTGCCACCTGTCTTTTCAAACCTAAATAAATCCTGGTGGACAGAGTTATGATATATTTACTTATCTTTATTCAGTTGTCAATTTACACATGCGGAGACAGATTTTCAGCCTCCCACAAGACTAACAGGGCCCCCAGCTCTCCATGGGCCAAGTCAGCCTTCAAGAAAGCGGGTAACCACAAAACATCCTTCTTAACCCCTCATCAGCGCCTCACACACCACCCCACACTAGCCACCCTGCACCGCTCCTCCAGCTACACCCTAATTCCATGTGATTGAATCATTAGAGACGCTCATGCTGGCTTTGAGTGTCTGAAAGGGATTGCGACCTTTTGTCTTGTTATCCGTTTTTTTACGAGATGAACCACCCCCCCCTTCTTACCTCCCCACCGCCTCTTATCTGTCCGTGCTCCCCCCCCTCCCCAAATCAAAGAATAATAATAAATCGCCCCCACCCTTCCCTTGCCCCATGCCGTGGATTTAAGCGGAGTACCGGAGGACTTTACTTAATTGGTTTTCACATTAGTGACCAAAAGTGTCGGGCCGGAATTGCGACTAATGGTGGGGGAGCTGTGGATCAGATGAGAGGAGATAGCCAGCAGCCTCAAGATGATTAGAGGGGGAGCCAGAGCTCCCACGGGGCCCTGGCAGGGAACTCGAAAGGCAGTTCAGCGCTTGAGGCTAAAGAGGCTACATAGGGGGTTGGGGGGAGTGAGAGGAGGGGGGGAGGGGGACGGCTGGCATGAGTTACATCTTTCTCCTCCCCCTGGTAGTTTTGCACCTCCAGAGAGCCATCGATTGGCCAGTGACCTTCTGGCCTTTTCAACATTCTTTCAAATCCATGACACTCTAAGCAAGGCTTGGGGAGCCGGAGTCACTGATCTCTGTCCGCTTGGTGAGGGATAGGACTATAAGACGAATTGATTCGGGTCAGCCCCCCCCTCCCCCAACCTCGCCCCTCCCACCCTTCCTTGCAATCCGTGGGATTATAGCGGAGTCCGGGGGATTTATCTAATTGTGTTTAATTAGGACCGTGTCAGGGCCTGGTGCGCTATGGTGGGGAGCTGTGATCAGATGGAGGAGATAGCAGAGCCTCCAGATGTAGAGGGGCCTGGCTGAGCTCCCAGGGGCCTGCGGGGAACCCAAGGCTGTTCAGCGCTGGGCTAAGGCTACGAGGGGGTGGGGGTGGTGTGGAGGAGGGGGGGGGCGGCTGGAGAGTGACATCTTTGTCCTCCTCCCCTGGTCGTTTGCCTCCAGAGAGCCAATCGATTGGCCCCCAGACCTCTCTGCCTTTCACACTTTCATCCATGACACACTCAAGCAAGCGGGGAGCCGGGACTGACTCTGCCCTTGGTGGGGACTTAAGCCGATTGTGGGTCAGGAAGTCTTCCCTTTCGGAGAGATGGGGTGTATATCCCTTCCCAGCTGAAATACATTCTCCAGTGAAGAGCGTTAAGAGCTGGCTCTTGCTCTCTTGTCTAGAGAGGACTACAGAGAGCTTAAAGTAGACAACTGGTTACTGGAGAGCGGATAAGAGGGGAGAAGTTCTTCAGTGATTTTCATCGCTATAAACCCCCGAATACACTTCTAGGCTTGTAGCCGTCTTTTCGGTTTATTGAGTATTTTCACCGTTTCAAGTGTAGTGACAACTGCTGGGGGAGCGTGGAGGGCGCTGCACAGTGAGTGAGGCTACAGTCGCCCCGCACAGTTTGAACTCCGACGTCTCGTTCGACCGCAGTCTGATTGACACGGTATCAGCTCAACGAAACGCGGAATGAATGAGGATAACCGCTGGGTGGCTATCAAACGCTCGGTAAACGCAGTTATCGGTCGAATCAATCGAAGGGGGGGAAAAAAAGAAGCCTTTGTCGTAATCTTGTTTGCAAGCGCGGCGCACATGGAAGCTTCACATGTAGCCGAGTGCATGTTTGTCCTCTTTAAAGAGGAGTGTCAAGTTGAGTCTCTGGAGGATGGACTCTCCCTTCTCTGACAAAATGAATCTGCTCTCCTCGTGATGAGATACTATTATGGCATTTTGTTTGTGGTGGGCGCAGCGACTTTCTTGTTCCTGCGGGGGAAGAAAAGATTAAAGAAGGGGGAAAAAAGTGTCTATAATTCGTGTAGCATGACATTGTCATGTACGGTTACAGTAAAAGGCGGGCCGCGACTGGAACACGATCGGTGCCGCGGATGCGAAGCGTGCGGCGCTTGAGAGCCGCAAAGAGGAGCTGGGGGCCTTTAAAGGGCCACTGAGGGAGACGGTGCCGTAAATGAACGCAGTGAAACGCTTCTGCCTGCTTCTGTCACATCGTCGCGCCGCGCCGTGGTCGGAAGCCTTCGTGATGTCTGCGGAGTGTCAGCCTGCACGCTGGCGCACGCGTGCGGGGGTGTGCGCGTGCGCGTGCTGCCGCGCGGCAAACGGTCCCACGCCTGAGCCATGGGCGCACTCCATACAATAACGTTGTTTCAGGGTGAGGTGACCTTTGACCCGGCAGTTATCAGCCCCACTTGACTTCGGAGCTCGGCTGATTACATGGTATCATTTAATCACAATGGCCAACCGTGCTGGCCACGGTCCTCTAAGAGGTTCAGGGAAGGTTCACAGTACTATTATTCAAATCATAAACGAACCGGGCTGTGGAGCGCCATGGAATGGAGTAATTATAGGCCGGTGCCTCCAAATGCCACAAGCTGAGCGATTAAGTAATGGCCTTGTATCCACGGTAACCTTTCTGGGGAGAGATAATCTGTGTAATATCCTGTACCGCAACAACAGAGAGGAAGCGAGCGAGGGAAGAAGGAGGAAGAGCGAGGCTGGGCCCGACGATGCGATGCTCCCAGGTGAACGGGAGGAGGGGGGAGGGGAGGGGGGGGAGCTGGGGGGAGCGAAGGATGGAGGGAGATTAAACACCTCAGACCGGATCATAGTGAAGGGTACTCCTGACTGCCCGTCATTAACGCCCGTTCCTCTCTGTTTGTATGTCAGGGCCTGACGGATGGTACGTTGTGTCATACCAGAGCCCATCGCTTCCATCTGCAGGAACGCTGTGTTGAAGGCACTCTTCAACACCCGATCACAATGTGAATACCGAATAAATCCTGCACGGTTCGTTATTCGCCGGGGTCGTCTTCCTGCGTTGTCCTCTCTATCCGTGGCCTCGCTGTGCTCCCCTATCCTGGTGGATCATGGTCGTTATTGAGATATGCCGCGTGGAAGCCCGCATGCCCGGCCTGGATGTGGAGGGGACTCAGTTAGGCCTGGATCCTGGTGTCACCCTTCCATCCCCCCCCCCCGCCACACCCCCCTCCCTCCTTGCACCAGTAGAAGCAGAGCTAGCGTCAGCCAGCCGTACAGTTGAACGGATACGACGTCCTCCTAGAAACCCGAGCTATCTCATAATAGAAGAAAAAAAGTCACGTATTATCCAAACGAGTGATACAGCAGGCTACGAACAAGATAATCCATTGCATCTTCTAACAGCTCGTCCCACTTACTCTTGGTCAACATTAAGAATGAAACCCCACCTCACTCTGGCTCTTCCTGTAAATCTCAGCAGTCTCTGTTATGCAACGCCGACTGTGGCCCCATGGTTTCCTGAGTCTCTGCAGTCCAGCAGGACTTTAGGGTAGAGGGGCTGTGTCAGTGTCCTGCTGGAGACAGGCAGCATGAAAGCTCTTGTGTGTCATCAGGTATTGGGCGAGGGAGGGGGGGGGGGGGGGGGGGGACGATGAAAAATTGGACTGGGTCCAGGACGCACAGTGGCAATAGGAAGGGAGGATGGCACAGATGGCGTGGTCACACTGATAGTGTGGGGAAGAATTAGAGACTGCTTTGTTTTGTTTCGGGAGGAATAGACAAAAGCACAAAGTCACTACGATGGCAGTTCTCGTTCCGTCTTAACGTATTTACTTTTTTTAACGCAAATAAAAGGCTTTGACGATACCGCGTTCGGTTTTCCCCCCAAAATGGAGAGAATATACCAGAGTATAAATAAATGGAGAATTGTATCCAATTTGATGAACTCGTGAGGCAATTAGTCCGATCCATTTACTATGAGTGGGAGGAGGGGGCTGGTGAACATGAAAACTGATTAAGTCCCTCGCAGTTGCCAAGATCTGTTTAATTACTTGTTCAAGGTGTCCAAAAATCTACCTCAAAATGAAGAATTTGCGAAAGGTCACAGAATGACAGACAAATGGGTCTAAAAGTGCGAAGGTTGTCTCAGCGACATCAAAAAAAAAGCGAAACAGAATCCCCCCCAAAAACATGTTGAACACTGCGAAGGAACGAAAAGCCCAGGAAAACAGCGAGCCAAGCTCAAAGTGAAACTCGACTCCCCTCTAAACGCTTGAATGGTTTGGGGAGCGGGCAGGAATATGCAACTGAGGTAGCCAACCAGGGAACAGCGTGACCCGACCGAATCTAAATTAAAAAAAGGACGACTCGTTCGCTGCATGTGTGCACAACACGGACGCCGGTTGCCTGGTTGCCACGGTGGAACACAGCCCTCTTCCTGGTCCCAGAACGACCAGGGCCAGATTCTAACTGAGTCAGCAGCCCTTAGACTGCAGGCCAGATCAGGCTCTTGGAAGAGCGTGTCTATGCCCACATAAATCACACAGGCTTGGGCGCCTGTGGATGCATAGCAGAAGTGCCTTGCCCAAAGCGAATGCCGCTGTGTCATCACCACGTGGCTGTTTTCCATGGACTTCCATGGAAGTCCATAGCAACAGAGTTGTTTCTGTCCGTCTAGTTGCCCGGTGACACGCTGCACACCTTAGGGTTAGGTCCTGATCTGGTCCGACCCCCAGCGTTGGCCTGAGCCATCCAGGGGGGACATGTGAGGACAGGACACGAGAGAGTCCAGCGTCGGTGGCGTCCGTAAATCGTGTGCCGGTCACCATGGGCTCAGGGCGTCTCCGGTAAATGGATGTTTTGTTGGCCTAGGAGTCCAGCTCAGCGCTCCCCCCCCCCCCC